>CM061558.1:59329542-59522467 GCA_030864225.1 Capsicum baccatum var. pendulum
GTTAAATGATTGGGTGCTTGCATCACTTTTGTATGTTGGGTGGTTTGAGTCCCCCATGGTGCAGATAGATATCCTTTAGTTCGTGCGGCTATATGCACTGGGGCCTTTCCAAATGAGGGAGAGCTGGGCCCATATAGAATGTAGGTTCCTTCTTATCTTATGACGGTTGAGCTATACAAATCCAAGCTAAAGTTTTAAAGTGTATGTTAAGCTTTATTCCCTATCTCAGCATGTGTAATATATTTGTATATGTATTTGATTATGTGCATTGGATTTGAATGTTTTTGAATTGTTGATCACGATATTATATTATCCTTATTCCTTAGTTCCATGCTAGTTCTAACCCACTAATCTTCTCTGGATGCTATATCCCCATGCGATGCCGGCAATGGATGTAGCTCTACTTTTCCTACGTATAGTTTGATGGATCGGCTATGTTCGTCAGTTTGTCGTGGTGAAGTGGTGAGCTTCCATTCTCTGAAAGTCTTAGGCATTTCATTAGTTTCCATTCTTATATTTGAGTGGATAGTTTTCATTGTCATTGTCATTGTTAGAGTTGGGGACATGTCCCGACCAAGACTAGTTTTCGGTTCTTTTGCATAGAGGCTTTGTTGTATTACTATGGATTTGGGTGATGTTGGTTGGATGTGTTTGGTCGGTTGTCGATTATCAGTTATAACATAATATTTATTCTTTTAACTTGACTCGTGATATCTTATTATATGTTCGGAATTCAGCCATTGGAAGGCGATGTTCTGTGTTTGGGTAGGTTCAGGGGGTGGTCTCTGGTCCATGGTGGATTGGAGATGCCCGTCATGGCCAGTCCCTAGTTTGGGTCGTGACACCTATTAATGTCTATATCACAGCCAACCATGAGGCTGGAAAGCCAATAGAGACTGGTCCCTTGTGAGCACATTATTTGTAGCAGTCAGACTCAACTTATTCCTCATAATGGTCTACTAAAGACTTCTTCATCTCCACTTTCCCCTCGACCTAAGGGGCATCTGCCAAGCTTAATGATCTACTGAGTTATCCATCCCGCCAGATCTATCCTATTCTCTCTCTAGTCAGGCTCTCTCATAGTCTTCGTATTACTTATAATCTGTAATCTATAGTCAAACTCTATTGTATAAGTCGACCCTACAAATATCTACCCAACAAAAAATTTGTGAATGGTCTCCTCAGATAAATTAACTCTGACCCCTCTGACCAGTGTTTTAGTTAATGGGGGATGGTCCTGATCTATCTCTTTTGCTGGTGTGATCAACTATACAGATAAGACATAAGATGCAAAAACCTCTTGTATAGCCTCGAGGCTATAAGACCTTGAGGCTTACCTATCCATGAAAGCCCGACTTACCTATCCATGAAAGCCCGTATCTATCAAAGGCAACCTTCAGGTCTAGAAACCCTGCCAAAAGTGGTGAGCCCTATATGAGGCTCCTCAACTATACTCCTTCGTGGTCTGCCCTAATCAGTAATAACAATATCTATCATAGATGATCTGCATGTCTGCCATACACCATCTCTGAATGGCCTGAGTAACTGGTACAGTAAAGATGTGTGTGGACTCCTAATCATCTGGAGTTGAAGCATAAGCATCCTTACAACCATATACTATATCAAGACCCTCATCAGACTATGGTGTATCTATTTTTCTATCACCGGTACCTAAAGCAGACTCTTTTCCTTCTAAAGACTGGGGCGATTGAATCCTCCATACCGACACTAAAACTAGACTCGCCCGAGAACGGTTCATTTGGATTATCAAATATCAGTGCAACCTTTAACCAAGTTAGAATATAAAGATGTGAGGATATCAATCTTTCCTTAAACAAAGTTTGAAAACTAAAGTATGTTGAAGGAAGCATACCTTCCTCACAAATCCTAGGAGCAGAAAACAGATGCGGATACTTGGACTTAATATCCTCCTCCACTTATAATATAGCCTCTTCCACCTTGTGGTTCCGCCATTGAACTTAATCAAGGCCACATCCTTGGACTATGACCGACGAACCTACCTATCCAAGATCTCAACCGGGACGTTTTCATAAGATAGAGAATCTGAGATACCCAATCCCTCCAAAGACATAATTGAATAAGGATCACCAATGAACTTTCTCAACATAGAGACATGAAATACTGGGTGAATGGAGCTCAAACTAGAAGGCAACTCAAATTTATAAGCGACATTACCAATCCTCTGCAAAATTGCATACGGACCAATAAATTGGGGATTGAGCTTCCCCTTCTTACCAAACCGCATTACTCCCTTCATGGGAGATACCTTTAGGAACACTTTATCCCTAACCTCAAACCTTAAGTCTCTATGCCTCATATCCGCATAGGACTTTTGCGGATTTGGACAGCCTTAAGCCTATCCTAAATCACCTTTTCCTTTTTCATAGCCTCCTAAACCAAATCCAGAATTAATATATCTGCCTCACCAAGCTTGAACCACTCAATAGGAGATCCATAGCTCCAACCATACAATTCCTCAAAAGGGGCCATACCATAGATATTGTTGTAAGAAAACTCTACCAAAGATAGATGCTCAACCCAACTGCCAACATAATTAATCACGTACGACCGAAGCATATCCTCTAAAGTCAGAATAGTCCTTTCCGCTTTCCCATCCATCTGATAATGAAAAGCAATACTCAGACTAACCTTAGTCCCCAAACCCTTTTGAAAAGACCGCCATAGGTGAGACAAAAACTGAGTATCCCGATAAAAAATAATCAAAATAGGTACCCCATGCGCTTTACAATCTAATGAAGATATAACCTTGCATAGTTCTCAGCCATAAAGATAGTCTGCACTGGCAAAAAGTGAGCGAACTTGGTTATCCTATCCACAATGGCCCAAATCGAATCAAATTGATTTCGAGATCAGGTAGACCAGTAACGAAATCCATATTGATCACCTTCTATTTCCATTCGAGTAAATAAATTTCTTGATACAACCCACCAGTCCTTATGTACTCAACCTTAACTTGCCGGTATACTAAGCATTTGGACACAAAATTAGCCACATCCTTTTTCATACCACTCTACCAATACATTTCCTAAAGATCATGATATATTTTTATCAATTTCTTGATATAACCCACTGGTCCTCATGTACTCAACCTTAACTTGTCGGTATACTAAGTATTTTGCCACAAAATTAGCCACATCCCTTTTCATACCACTCCACTAATACATTTCCTAAAGATCATGATATATTTTTATCAAACTAGGATGAACAACATAGCGTGATTCATGTACCTCAGCTAAAACCACTATCGCAAACCATCGACATCAGGAATACACAACCTCCCTTTGTACCATAATGTACCATTACCACTGATCTCTAAGACCATCACCTTTTGCACACCAATATAATTTTTAATTTTCATCAAGATAAGATCCAACACTTGCTTATCCTTAATCTCTACACTAAGAGATGACCGAACTACTTCCTGTACCATCACACCACCATCATTGGAGTCCAAGAGATGAACTCCAAGATTAGCCAAATTATCCTTCATCAATTCCCGCTTGTGTTGATCGATATAAACAAAAATCCCTATGGATAACCTACTAAGATCATCATCAACAAAGTTATCTTTACAACGGTGGTAGTGAAGACTCATATCATAGTCCTTGAGAAGATTCAACCATCCCCTATGCCTGATTTAAATCCTTCTGAGTGAACACATACTGTAGACTCTTATGATCACAAAAGATATCCACATGCACTCCATACAAACCATGCCACCAAATTTTCAAAGCAACAACCACCGCTAAAAGTTCCAAATCATAAGTAGGATAATTCTTCTCATACAGATTCAAATTCCTAGAAGCATTGGCAATCACCTTTCTATGTTGAATCAAAACATAACAAAGTCCTACCCGGGATGTAAGAAAGCAAATCACAAACCCCTCATTACTTTTAGAAAATGTGAAAATTGGAGTTAATGTTAGCTTATCCTTAAGCTTCTTGAAACTCCATTCACACACATCAACAAAGAAAACTTTACCTTCTTCTGAGTCAACTTAGTCAATGGGCCAGCTATCATTGAGAAAATTTCCACAAACTGCCTATAATACCTAGCCAAACCTAAGAAGCTCCGAATGTTGATTGGAGTCGTAGGACAAGGCCACCTTTTCACCACAACTACCTTATGTGAATCCACTATAATCCCCTCACTAGAAATAATATGGCCTAAGAAAGTCACGACGTTTAACCAAAAATTACACTTGGAGAACTTGGTATACAACTGTTGCTCTTTCAAGGTCTGCAACACCACACAGAGGAGATTAGTATGATGCACCCCACTCTTAGAATAAACCAAAATGTCATCAATGAACACAATGATAAAAAGATCCAAAAATTGCCTAAAAACCTTGTTCATCAAATCCATAAATGATGTTGGGGCATTAGTCAAACCAAATGACATAACTAAGAACTCAAAGTGCGTATACCGAATACGTAAAGTCATCTTAGGGATATCCTCCTGCCTAATATTAAGCTGATGATACACAGACCATAGATCTATCTTAGAAAAGAACTTAACACTTTGCAACTGATCAAACAAGTCATCTATCCTTGGAAAAGGATACTTATTCTTAGCTGTTACCTTATTTAATTATCGATAGTAAATGTAAATCTGAAGGGAACCATCTTTCTTCCGCACAAATAATACCTGTGCACCCAACGAGGATAAACTAGAACGAATAAATACCTTGTCAAAAAGACCCTTAAGTTTTAACTTAAGTTCCCTCAACTCAGTCAAAGCCTATAAAGATCAGAGGAATAGATATTGAACAAGTGTCTAGAACTAAACAAATACCAAACTCAATCTTTCTATCCGAAGAAAAACCAAGAAGATCATCCGAAAAGACCTCAGGAAACTCATTTACCACCATAATCGAATATAAAGAAAGACCTTCTGAGTTAGAATCTTTAACCCAGACCAAATAGTAGAGACTCTCTTTAGAGATTAATCTCTGAGCTCTAAGATAAATAATAAACCTTCCCCTAGGAGCTAGGGACCCAGCCTCCCACTCAATAGCCAATTCACTAGGGAACCTAAATCAAATTTATATGTCTGACAATCTAAGGATGCATAACAAGAGTGTAACTAATCTATCTCTAGAATAATATCAAAATCCACCATATCCAGTTCAAATAAATCCACCAAAGTCTGTCTACTACTAACAGATACCTCAAAGCCCCTATAGACTCTTTTAGTAACCATAGAGACTCCTACCAGGGTAGAAATAGTAAAAGGATCCAAAATAACCTTAGGATTAAAACCAAGATAAACAGCCACAAATAGGGTTACCTAACAGAAAGTGGACCCTGAATCAAGTAAGTAATAGATGTTATGAGAAAAGAGTTGTAATGTACCATTCATGATATTAGGTGATACCTCTGAATCCTATCGATATGAAAGAGCATATAACTTATTTTTACTAGCGTCAACACTAAAAGCAGGAGTAGATGCCAAAGCAGCACCAGTAGGTGCAGGAGCAGAAGATGAACCAATCAAAGTTTTGACTACTCCCAAAACACCTTTAACAATCGGACAGTTTCTGAGCATATGGCCTAGCTGACAATATTTAAAACACCTTTCCCTCCCTTCATCACAAAATCCCCAATAAAAATGACCACCAAACCAATAATGAGAGCATGAAGAATCCAACTATGCCCTGATTACCTAAGATTGGGCACCCTATGCTAAAAAATTATCACCACCCTAATGACGCCTATTACCCGAAGGATTTGAGAAAGGATAAATAGTAGAAGAGAAGGAACCAAAACTCCCTCACTTTTTCATTGGCCACTTACCGACATCTTGACTACTTTGTTGTTGTCCACCACCTTGTTCATAACACCTAAACTTCTTACTTTTCCTTTTCTTAAATTCATCTTGCTTTCTCTATTCTTTCTCCACCTATTGTATATAAACTACCAACCCAGACATATCCAAATCCTTGATTAGCAGTGCAGTCTTGCTTTCAAGGATCAAATCCTGAGATAGTCCAGAAGAAAACTTTTTCCTCCTTAGCCTTATATTAAACACCAATTCTAGAGCATATCTTCACAGTTGATGAAATTTTAAGAAATATTCCTTGAGCGGTATTTTCCATTATCTTAGATTGACAAATTCCTCGACCTTCGCTTTCCTCAGCTACTAAGGAAAGAAATGATCCAAAAAGCATTTGAGAAAGTATCCCATTAAGACAACTTCTCAAAATCACCTTTATCCATATCCCACTCCTCATACCGCTGATATACAATATCCTTGAGCTGATAAAATATAAAATTCATCCCTTGTATATTTATGGACAGTATTGATAACGCTCAATCTACAGCTCTCGTGGGAGTGTAAAGCGGTCGTTAGCAAATATAGAACCCAACCTGGGTTGGGTGTCGATCCCTCAGGGAATAGCTTGGCCAAGAAGTAAGCAAAATTACTAGACTTTTAGTGCAAGTCTCGTAGGAAGGGGGAGTCTTGTCGTGCAAGTAATGTAAACAAAGTATTAAAGTAAGAGCTAAAAATAAAAGAAAGAATATTACGTAAGTTGTAAACAATGAGAATTGAAGCGTTGGGATTATGTCCACCTTCTGAGGTATACGTCTCTATTGGCTAAGAGTATGTAGAATTCCGACATGTATGTGCTTATAGAGAATTGTATTCGATGGTAAATCCAGGTGTCTTTCGACCTATTCAAGGATTATTTCACTTTAACTCTTTCGAGCTTAAAGCGTGTCTAACGGTACGAATTCTCCAAGAGGTTAATCCAGTTACGGCACTAACTTTTTAATAGGGGATGGGACCTTACTACCTTGACACTATCTCTTTTCCAGACAAATAACCTTTCTTTCGAACAAGTTAAATGTTATACTGGCGTATTCTTGCGTTTGCAACCACAAAGAATTTAGATTAAGATGAAGAGAATAATGATATAAGCAGCATACGTGTCACGAACTCACAAACTCACAACAATAGATAGTATCTCATACGGCTTCCATAACCCCAACAGAGAAGTTTAGTTACCCATGAATGCAAAGGAAATCATGATTGACATTGTTATCATACCACAATATAAATATTTCGTGTAGGTAAAGGTGGTAGGCATTTAGGCGTGAACTCCTTTAGTAAAGTAGCGTTTCTCTTGTTGTGGAATTTAAGAATAGATGAATAGAAGAAAAATAGAATTAAAGGAAAAGTAATTGTTGTTGATGGAAGAAGAATAGAATTGGGGAAGATTGTTAATTGAGGAATTGATAAAAATATCTAGCAAGATAGGGTATTTATAATACCCATATCCTAATCCTACTAAGCTAATGAAATATCTAACCAAATCCTACTAGGCTAATGAAATACTTAACCCAATTGTGCTAGGTTAATGTAACATTCTCCTAATCCAAATAAACTAATGAAATACTTAACCCAATTGTACTAGGTTAATGTATCATTATCCAAATCCAACTAAGTTACTGCTAGTCCCCAAAGTCTTTAGAAATGCTGTTTTATCCCGGGACAGATTTTCCATGTATCACTTTTGGTCCTTTAGGCGTCCAAGCTCCCTTTCCTTCCTTCGTGAGCTTTCTTTGGCGTTAAGTAAGCCATAAAAAGTTGAATTCTGCATCATTTGTACCTGAAACTTTGCTAATCATGTTTGTTAGCTCACTTACAGGAAAAAGGACTAAAAGTGCATAAAATATATAATTTGTTCTCAAAACATGGCACAAATATGGGCAAAATATATTGATATAGGCGCGTAATATTGCCTATCATCAACACCTCACACTTGAAGCTTTGTTCGTCCTCGAACAAAATATCATGTCCTTCTAAACACTAACTTAGGGTTTCACAGCAATAACACAAAACATTCGGCAACACAAGCACAACAATTATCAACAAAGAGTAGCTTTCCGATTATTAGTAGAAATAGTTTAACCTCTAGCATAGACTCGTGATGGTGGTCAACCCGCATGCAAACGTTAAGGTACAAGGAATCATATATAACTACCCAAAACTCATCAACCATGTGTGTCTCACAATATAGTACCCATAATCACTTACAAGTATAGCATATTTTTCAAACATGGGTATCAAAATAACCTTGCTCTCACTCTCACAAAGAATTCATAGGTAGCAACTGATGACCATAGGCTTGCCCTTAGTGTAATACTCCACTAAATGTCAGAATGCTAAGATTAGGATCAAATAGGCATTTTGATGGTTGTAATGTAGGCTAAGGGACGGGTAGGACTATTTTGGCCAGAAATAGTGACTATGTTCCTAAGCACTTTAATACATCACATTGTATCATTGACACTTTTTTTCTTTCAACCTTTCTTCTTTATTTTATTTTACCACCCTTGTTCTCTTCTTTTGTTTTTCAATTTTAAGCACAACTCACTTTTCAGCTTTCTTTTCCTTTTTCTTTTCACAACCTACCTCTTATGATAGCACTTTTTTTTTGTAACACATTCAAGCACCATTATAATTTAAAGCATCATACTCATCCAATTTCCTCTTATGTTGTCACATGACTTTTTCACTTTAAAGCACTTAGGAATTTGGATCAAATTATGGTCTTGAAAAAAATGGATTAGGCTTACATACAAGGTTGTCAAAGAAATAGGCTAAAGGCTCAAAAGAGTTTAACTAGGATGATGTCCAAGGGTAGGTAAAACAAAGGTAAACAAGTATCGGTTGCCAAAGAAATGCCTAAATCATCTCCTAAACTTACACTCCTTATTTTCGCTTTGCATACATACCAGGCAAGTTCTAGCATCAGCCACAAACATAGAATATACTATTATCTCACACACACAAGGCACATGGTCGATTTGATTGGAAGTAATATAGACTCTCGACCCAACAAGTGAAGGAATTGAACCACACAATATCACACAATGAGTCACAACTAGAGCCTAAACGTCTCAATAGTCATAATTGTAGCACATACTCTTGTTATAATCTCATGCTGCCTATTAGAATTATTTCATGCGAAGCTAAAAAAAAATTTTTACCCCTAAAAAAAAACTAAAAAAAATGAAACAACAACAAAAAACATGAAACAAAAACAAAGTAATCAAACATAGATGCAAATAGAGAAGTATAGAATGCGATACCGCCACCCCACACTTAAACGGGACACTGCCCTCAGTGGAAAATAAATACAAAGAACCTGGTCAGTAGGACTCCTCCTCTATGCCGGGGGTCATACCCCCTTCATCGAAATCATCATAAGAGTCATCGTCAGAGTTCTCCTCCTTGTCGGAGTCTGGCAAGCGTCGATCATCATCGGTCGGCACGTCATCATCAAGAGGTTCCTTAAAGTATATGCCTACTCCACACATCTCCCGTGCATGCATGTTCGTTGGATAGTCATGGTCCGGCTATTGGAGCTCTACAGCAGTTGGGACACGTCCACCACTCATCATAGTAAATCGTGTCATGCCATAAAGATGATGGAAGAAACTCTCATCACGAGCATGTCTCTCCGCGGTAGTAAGGTTGACACCATGTGTTGTTTCAGCATCTTTGACCTTGGTGAGGTCAACCTTCTTCGGGTTGTGTGGGAGTTTGTGATCAACTGGTTCCTCTTTGATATCCTCCTTCCGCAAGATTGCTGTCAACAGATTACCAAAAGTGAAGTGGGACCTTTTGTGGAGTCTGGCCTTCCGCATTGTAGAGCGAATGATTGCCCCAAAGTTGATGGGGACATTCGTCATCAAAGCATAGACCAAACACACTTTATCTCTTGATATTTTGGTGTATTGAGTCCCAGGAATAAGGCATGAGTTGACAATACACAACCAGATTCTTGCTTCCCTATTCAATGGAGCATAGGGGAAGGTGTTGTGTCGTCCGGTGTCTCGGTGTCTGCCCCACCTTGCCATGGATCTACTTCCATAAAGTGTGTGTCATATTTCTTTATTAGGAGGTCCGCTGTACAACTCTTTGAATGGTGCTGGGTCGACCGAAGGTAAGCCAAGAAAGGAGTTGATCCAATCCGCGTTGAGTTGTAATACTTGGCCCTGAATCTTGACTTCGCTGCCCGTTGTTTTCGGTGACCAGTTGGCGTAAAATTCTCTTGTCAAATCAAGATTACATTCTCCCATGTTGCGAAAGATAAAATCCAGATTCAATGCCATGATTTTTGCCAACATACGCGGCTCCTTCTTCGCTAGGGTGTCCTTGTTGATCAAGTCGACATGAATATATTTTCTTTCCTTGTTGTTCCTATACCATTCTTTGGCTTCCTCCTCAAGAACCCACTTTATTCCAAACATTCGGCGGGGTAATTGCATTGAGGATGATTCTCCTTGGTCCTTGCAACCTCTCTTCTTGCCCTTTTGGGAAGTGGTAGCCTTACCTTGTCGCGCTTTAGGTGCCATTGTTCCTGAGACTTAAACAATATTCATGTTAGCATTAACTCAAAGGAAACAATCTATACACAAGCCATCGGGGTACCACCCCACACTTAGGTTCGTTGATACAAAACAGTGAAGTGAATGTGGTCGATTACTTAAACTTCGTCGACATACGTTTTTAGGAACTATATTCCGTCAAGAAAATCAGTGATGTATCACTACTTGCAACCATTGCACTACTTTCCTGTTAGGTATAACAATACTACTACATAGGGGTTACATCATGGTATAGTTACTTGCAATAATCACAACCTCCTATGTCGGTCGGCATCTATAGGTCTTATCCCGATGAACGGGATAGTCTTAACATGTAAGTATCCAAGAAACAAGCTTAAGCAATGTTCATAACCATAGAAATTCCGCAAATAGTATCATAATGCTATTAAAACCAAATTCAAGTCGGAAACAAGTCAAGATTATCCTAACGTATATGTTCACTCACATGGTTTTGTATCAACAATCCAAACTCATTAACATCACCAATAATCTTTCAAGATGTAGCAATTCATAATAGACATAGCAACGTAGTACTTATGAGAAATAGAGGAAGAATAAAAGAGTACTTACGTGATTGAAGCCTTTGGAGATGTTCTTGTGAATTGGAAGAGCAAAAAAATTTTTGAGATGATTTGGGTTGGTGTGCAGCGCCTTTAGGTCAATTTGCAATGTGTTTATGTTTCAAGACTAAGTCCCCTTTATATAGGAAAAGAATGGGTCGGGTTTTGACCCATTTACAAACGGTTTTTGGAGGCAAAAATGGCCTATATACAACGCATAGTCCTTTGCATAATCATGGTATAGGCGGCGCATAGTGTAGTGCATTTAGGGACATATGCGGCGCATAATGTATAGCATTTAGGGACATATGCGCCGCATAGTGTATAGCATTTGAGATACTAAGACCTAATGCTATATCATAGGCGGCGCATAGTTTATAGCACACTTAAGCATGGGCGGCGCCTATGTCCTTGCACACTAGATTCCGAGACCTTAGGCTATAGTATAGGTTTTGCATTGTTCGTGGCCTAGTTTTACCTAGGCCTAGCCCTCATCGATGCTTATTTTGGAATGAGCAATGCTCAATCCATAGCCTTATGCATCACTATTCCAAACTTACCACCTTTACCATGTAATATGTCCAAATCGTCAATTTGAAATCAATCTCCTCGTTGAATACCTCTCGCACCTATATTTGCTCAAAACCAAATCAAAATGATTAGTACGATGGGTTGCCTCCCACCAAGCCCCTTAGTTTTGGTCATGGTACGAATCTTATTTTTGGATTTTCATTTATTAAAAGCAAAACAAGTACTAGAACGAAAGAAAGACAAAACGATAAACGATAAACGAAAAACAATAAAATGATGGGTTGCCTCCCATCTAGCACCTTATTTATTGTCGTGGCTCGACATAGTTACCTCAAGTACTTAGACTTCGTCGAGATAAGTGATGGCCATATAATTCATTGAGTCAAGAGGACCGATATAAGGTTTAACACGTTGGCCATTCACTTTGAAGACAACACCATTATTGTCTTCCAATTCGACTACTCCAGACGAGTAGACTTGGATAACATTGTATGGACCAGACCACTTAGATTTTAACTTACCTGGGAAGATCTTCAATCTGGAGTTGAAGAGAAGTACCCTATCACCCCTTTGGAAGTTTCGTCGAACAATCCGCTGATCATGATACTTTTTCACCCGCTCCTTGTATAGGTCTGACCTTTCATATGCATGGAGACGAAATTCATCTAATTCGTTCAGTTGCTCCAACCTCAGATTCATAGCATCATCCCAATTCAAATTTAATTGCTTCAATGCGCACAATGCCTTTTTCTCAAGCTCGATGGGTAAGTGGCAAGCTTTCCCATAAACTAGTTGATAAGGAGACATGCCAATGGGTGTTTTGAATCCAGTCCTGTACGCCCATAGTGCATCATCTAGCTTCCTAGACCAATCCTTCCTATTCGCATTAACCGTCTTCGCAAGGATTTGCTTGATCTCGCGATTGGAAACTTCTACTTGTCTACTAGTTTGGGGACGATAAGGCGTATCTACCTTATGTTGCTTGAGACCATACTTGGCCAAAACTAATTTGAATAGCTTGTTGCAAAAGTGAGATCCTCCAGCAGTTATGATAGTACGAGGTACTCCAAAGCGAGAGAAGATATTCTTCTTTAAGAATGCTACAACACGCTTTCCTTCATTTTCGGCCAACGCTACAGCTTCCACCCATTTCGAAACATAATCTACAGCAACTAAGATGTACTTCATTCCAAACGAATTCACGAATGGACCCATGAAATCAATACCCCACACATCAAAGAGTTCTACCTTAAGAATTTTGGACATGGGCATCTCATGGTGTTTTGAAATAGCACCTTGACGCTGGCATTGGTCGCACCTTCTAACATAGTCGTAGGCATCTCTAACTATCGAAGGCCAATAATAACCACTTTGCAATACTTTTCTTGCCGTCCGATTGCCTGCATGATGTCCTCTAACTTGGGAAGTGTGGCATGCTTCCAAAATATTAGGCACCTCTACATGGGATATACATCGTCGAATAATACCATCCGCGCATCGTCGAAACAAATATGGATCATCCCAATAGTAGTGTTGTACGTCATGCATAAACTTCCTCCTTTGGTGGTAAGATAAATTAGCAGGTATCACATTACTTACCACGAAGTTTGCAAAGTCGGCATACCATGGTAATTTCTCCATTGTTGTCGCTAATATCTCTTCGTTCGGGAATGCGTCATCAATCTAAATTTTAGGTTGCGCCACATGCTCATTTTCGAGTCTAGATAGGTGATCAACCACTTGGTTCTTGCAACCTCTTCTATCTTTGACCTCGAAATCGAACTCTTGCAGCAGCAACATCCATCAAATCAACCTTGGTTTTGCATCCTTCTTTGTTATTAGATACCTAAGAGCTGAATGGTCTGTATGAACGATCACCTTAGTACCTAATAGATAGGCACAAAACTTCTCAAACGCATACACAACCGCTAGGAGCTCTTGTTCAGTAACAGTGTAGTTCCTTTGGGTTTCATTTAGGACCCTACTCGCATAGTAGATAGGATGAAATAGCTTCTTCTTTCTCTGACCAAGGACAGCTCCAACGGCTACACCACTAGCATCACACATGACTTCGAACGGGAGAGACCAATCTGGTGCTACCATGATAGGGGTTTCAATGAGTTTTCCTTTGAGGCATTCGAATTCCTTTAAGCAATCTTCATTAAAGTCAAACTTCGCATCTTTCTCCAAGAGTTTGCACAATGGACTAGCAATTTTGGAGAAGTCTTTGATGAATCGTCGATAGAAACCTGCATGGCCAAGAACACTACGAACTCCCTTCACTGAAATTGGAGGCGGTAGCTTCTCAATAACCTCTATTTTTGCTCGATCAACCTCAATTCCTCTTTCGGAGATTTTGTGCCCAAGAACGATTCCTTCTTTTACCATGAAGTGGCACTTCTCCCAATTCAGCACAAGGTTGAATTCTACACATCTTTGCAATGTCATGCTTAAGTTTGCCAAGAATGCTTCAAAAGATTCGCTAACAACTAAAAAGTCGTCCATAAATACCTCCAAAGTGTCTTCAACCGTATCAGAAAAGATAGACTTCATACAACGTTGAAAGGTGGCTGGTGCGTTACATAACCTGAATGGCATACGTTTGAAGGCAAACGTACCATATGGGCATGTAAACGTCGTCTTCTATTGGTCTTCGGGGGCAATACAATTCTGATTGTATCCTGAATAACCGTCCAAGAAATAAAACCATCCTTTCCCTGCTAATCGATCTAGCATTCGGTCCATGAATGGCATTGGAAAGTGATCTTTGAGTGTCCAAGAATTCAGCTTTTGGTAGTCGATGCATACTCTACATCCAGTGACGGGTCTAAGTGGAATAAGCTCATTCTTAGCATTCGCGACCACCGTCATGCCTCCTTTCTTGGGAACACGTTGTACCGGGCTTACCCATGTACTATCAGAGATTGGATATACAACTCCTGCGTCTAACCACTTGATAATTTCTTTCTTCACCACTTCTTGCATAGGTAGGTTTAGACGTCTTTGATGCTCAATGATGGGTGTGCAATTTTCTTCAAGCTGAATTTTATGTGTACAAATCCCTGGTGGAATACCAATAATATCTGCAATGGTCCATCCAATGGCTCGTATATACTTGCGTAGAATAGCAATAAGAGCTGCAACTTGTTGCTCACCCAAATTGGCTACCACAGTGACTGGAAATGTGTTTTCGCTTCCTAAGAATGCGTACTTCAAATGACTTGGCAGGTCCTTCAATTCTAATGTAGGTGGTTCTTCAATAGATGGCTTAGCTGGTGGTGTGGGTCGATTCTTGAGATCAAGGTCCATCTTCTTGGGAGCATAGAGATATGTCCCTAATCTCGATAGAGCACAAATAGCTTCTTCACAATTTTCAGCATCTTCATTCTCTCCATTCATGAGCACAACCTCCAAAGGGTCATCAATAATTTGCTCTTCTTCAAGTAGTTCTTTCTCATCATCAAAGAAAACATCAGCCACCGAAAATACACTCAGATCTTTGGGTTGCTTCATTGATTTGCAAATATCAAAGCGAACCACTTCGTCATTTATTTGGAATGAAAGCTCATTAGCTCTCAAGTCAATGAGCACACTTCCTGTAGGAAGGAAAGGGCATCCCAAGATTATGGGAACTTCTGAGTCTGCATCACAATCCAAAATAACAAAGTCTGCCAGAAAGATGAATGAAGAAACCTTTACCAATACGTCACATAGAATACCAACAAGTCGTTTTACCAACCTATCCGCCATGACAAGCCTCATGTTAGTTGGAGTAGGATCACCCAACCCCAGCTTCTTATAGATAGATAATGGCATCAAATTGATGCTGGATCCTAAGTCACATAATGCTTTGGCAAAATTCAAAGATCCAATGGTGCAAGTAATAGTGAAAGCTCCAGCGTCGGCCTTCTTCTGAACTATCAGTCGGGTAGCGATTGCGCTGCAATGATGAACATCTTCTTTCAACTCATAACTTTTTGCCCGCTTCTTTGTCAAAAGATCCTTCATAAACTTCGCATACCCAGGCATTTGTTCAAGTGCCTCCACCAATGGAACATTAATGGTTAGCTGCTTTAACATAGTCATGAATTTGCTGAACTTCGTGTCATCCGCCACCTTCTTCAATCTTTGGGGAAAAGTTGGTGGTGGGTATGAAATTGTTCTCTCCACGTCTTTCTTCTCCTCTTTCTTCCATTTGGGGAGAATCAACTAATTGTTTCATGGAGGACAAATCATTAACTACCTCCGTTACTCCCGCGCTCGTTGCTTCCACTCCTTTCAAGATTTTATCCATCATGTCTTCCAGGTTTCCAGAATTAGATGTGGTGGTGTCACGTCTACCAGGGGGAACGTACAAACCACTCTTTTCATTCTTGTTCTTCCAACTACCTTGGTCCTTGTTTCCAGATTTATCATAATAGTTCCGACCTTTATTTTCTTGGGTATTCGCTCGGAAACCCCCCTGATTGTTCAAGTAGTTGGCCTCCTCTTCCGAATCAGATTCGTCTCTTCCTTTTGACGCAATAGCTTTCACTTTTTCGGTCTTCCCTGATAATAAATGCTTTGTAAGAAGATCCATTTGTGTTTTCAAATGCGCCATATCTTGATCACATTCTTCTTCTTTTCTTCTTTGGTCTGCAGTCATTCCAATAGATAAAGTGGGGCTTGCTACCTCCGAATCCCTGGTATGCCAAGCTCTACTTTGTTTCGTCATACGATCTAGCATATTGCTTGCTTGTCCAAAGGTGAGGTCCATAAAAGATCCTCCAGCTGCATTATCCACCACTGGTTTAGTTATTGAATTTAAGGCCCTGTATAATATCTCCATTAGGTGGACATTAGTCATGTGATGGTTTGGACATCTCGCTAGCTTTGTCTTGAACCTCTTCTATGTTTCATGAAGGGCTTCAATGGGAAGCTGACGAAAGTTGCTGATTTCATCTCTCAATTGTGCTCTTGTGGATGGCGGAAAGAATCTTTCTAGGAAAGCGTCTCTTAATTGCCTCCAATTTGTAATTGAATCAGGAGTCAGCCCATTCAACCATAGTGTTTCCTCCCCAGACAGAGACAATGGAAATAGACGTAATCGAATTGCATTCTGACCAACACCAGGATTGTCAAACGACTTGCATGTAGAAATAAAGTTGATGAGATGCATATTCGGATCATCGCCTGCTAGTCTACCAAATAATCCCTTGAGTTGCAATAACTGAATCATGGTGCTTGTGATGTTGAACTTGGCTCCGGGCGCTAATGGTGGTGGAATTATGGCTCCAGTGGCTCCGGCACCATTAAGATCATCATCATCATCGTCGAAAGCTGGCTGCATAGGTTGGCGATCATACCTAAACCGAGCTTGTTGACCTCTTCTGTTGGCAGGTGTTATGATTTCAGCATCACGCCTAGGGTTTAGTAACTCGTCATCACCTAAATCCTCATCGTCGGGATTTGTTGCTCGAGCAGGGTTATCAATGTTTTGCTGTTGAACCTGGGAGGCGGCAAGGGCAGCCAATCTTGCTTGTTCCTGTTGAGCAGCCATCCTTTCGATTTCTACTTGTGCTTCTATTCTACCAATGCGTTATGGTTCAGGATTGATAGGTAATAACGGTTGATCAGAACTTCTAGTATGGGGCATGCACTGAATAAAGACCTGCAATAAACAAAAACAAAAACTGAAAGTAAAAGTACGAGAATCTTTGACCAAAGGGTCTAGTAATAAACACGAACTTGATTGACACTCGTATTCCCCGACAACGGCGCCAATTTTTGATAACGCTCAATCTACAGCTCTCGTGGGAGTGTAAAGCGGTCGTTACCAAATATAGAACCTAACCTGGGTTGGGTGTCGATCCCTTAGGGAATATCTTGGCCAACAGGTAAGCAAAATTACTAGACTTTTAGTGCAAGTCTCGTAGGAAGGGGGGAGTCTTGTCGTGCAAGTAATGTAAACAAAGTATAAAAGTAAGAGCTGAAAATAAAAGAAAGAATATTACGTAAGTTGTAAACAATGAGAATTGAAGCGTTGGGGTTATGTCTACCTTCTGAAGTATACGTCTCTATTGGATATGAGTGTGTAGAATTCCGACATGCATGTGCTTATAGAGAATTGTATTCGATGGTAAATCCAGGCGTCTTTCGACCTATTCGAGGATTATTTCACTTTAACTCCTTCGAGCTTAAAGCGTGTCTAACGGTACGAATTCTCCAAGAGGTTAATCCAGTTACGACACTAACATTTTAATAGGGGATGGGACCCTACTACCTTGACACTATCTCTTTTCCAGACAAATAACCTTTCTTTCGAACAAGTTAAATGTTATACTGGTGTATTCTTGCGTTTGCAACCACTAAGGCTTTAGATTAAGATGAAGAGAATAATGATATAAGCAGCATACATGTCACAAACTCACAAACTCACAGCAATAGATAGTATCTCATACGGCTTCCATAACCCCAACAGAGAAGTTTAGTTACCCATGAATGCGAAGGAAATCACGATTGACATTGTTATCATACGACAATATAAATATTTTGTGTAGGTAAAGGTGGTAGGCATTTAGGCGTGAACTCCTTTACAAAGTAGCGTTTCTCTTGTTGTGGAATTTAAGAATAGATGAATAGAAGAAAAATAGAATTAAAGGAAAAATAATTGTTGTTGATGGAAGAAGAATAGAATGGGGGAAGATTGTTAATTGAGGAATTGATAAAAATCTCTAGCAAGATAGGGTATTTATAATACCCATATCCTAATCCTACTAAGCTAATGAAATATCTAACCAAATCCTACTAGGCTAATGAAATACTTAACCCAATTGTACTAGGTTAATGTAACATTCTCCTAATCCAAATAAACTAATGAAATACTTAACCCAATTGTACTAGGTTAATGCATCATTATCCAAATCCAACTAATTTACTGCTAGTCCCCAAAGTCTTTAGAAATGCTGTTTTAGCCCGGGACAGATTTTCCATGGTCCTTTAGGCATCCAAGCTCCCTTTCCTTCCTTCGTGAGCTTTCTTTGGCGTCAAGTAAGCCATAAAATGCTGAATTCTGCATCATTTATACCTGAAACTTTGCTAATCATGTTTGTTAGCTCACTTACAGGAAAAAGGACTAAAAGTGCATGAAATATATAATTTGTTCTCAAAACATGGCACAAATATGGGCAAAATATATTGATATAGGCGCGTAATATCGCCTATCATCAAGTATAACCCTAAATGTCTTCTCCATTTCATCCAAGAAAACCTGTGGATCCTTCTCCACCTTTACACCAGTAAAAGTAGAATGATTTATCTTTATAAACTTGCTAAACCTTATGGCCTCAGTAGATGAAACACCAGGTACATCGTGATCAGCCTGAGTAATAACCAACTAAGCAATAGTATGAATCGATTGCTGAAATTCCACATTTGTCACCACACCCTGAAGAGGAGTTGTAGCAACTGGTAGAACTCCAAAAATATTAGGGACTAGACCCCTAGACCGAGTATAGATCCCCTGTGTCTCATACACGTTGTCCTCAAATAGGACAAAAGAGTTTTCTTACATTTTAGATTATCGGGGCATGATTTGAAAAACGAGCAAATCAGGATTAGAAAAGATTCCAGGACTTAGATTCCAAGCTTGAAAATAGAATACCAAGAAAGTGAAACATTCCTAAATGCCTTGTAGACTCTCCTTTATGAGTGTGGCGCGCTACATACTCTTAATAGAGACTCTACTAGATACGGCTTTGTGTACTCCCAATTAACCATGAACCTAAAGCTTTGATATGAACTTGACCCGACCCGATGAGGGGCCTAATGGGTATCTCAAGTCCAACCAGGACTGGAAACTACCCCAATACCCAACCTAACTATCTCGCATATGCCTTGGGTCAGATGAAATTTGAATATATAATAAGATAGGGTGTAATAGCACTAATCCAAAGTTTGGGATAGGTCTATGACTAAGATCGACCCAATGAGCCCAACCATCCCAAATCTAACCAATGACCATAGTCAGCCAAAACCATAAGCTAAAACTAAAACAATAACCAAACTAAGTTCCATAACATAATACAAAAGGATGGAAAAGTGAGAAATTTAGTCCAACTTTATCAGAACCAATACCAATGCCAACACTAAGGCTGGCATAAATACTGATCCTTCCTATAGCAACCCATTGTAGTTCCACAAATCCTCTAACCAAAAGAAAACCAGTATACAGTTGGAACATGCCCCCAACCATAGCCAAAACCAATATCCATAAATAAACCAAATTGTGTAAAAACATCCATGAACATGAAATGGATCTTACTAAAAAAATGGAAGCTCACTACTTCAATCATAAAAATGATCGCAAAATCTGATCACTATTCAAGAGGAGTAGAACATCCGATTCCTGTATCGCATGGGGATACATACGCTAGAAGACAGGTTAGCTAGTGAACGCTAGCATAAAATTAGGATAATGATAAAATAATACCATACAGTAAAACCAAGTAAACCAACCATATGCATACAAACCATACATATATATAATCATGACGTGAAAGAGAATCAGGTATAGCATGCATTTTAAAAACATTAACTTGGGTATGTGTAACTTACTATCCTAAAGCCACCCATGGGCTATATGGGTCTAGTGTAACCCCCTGAACGAGCCCTAATACGTGTATTTGCACAAATCAGTGATACCATAAGAGTAGGGGATTCTCGAGTTACCTTCGCTCTCTATGATAAATATGTACAGTGTTCTTAAAGGATTCTCAAGTACCTCATAGTATCGTATATAGTTTCTATGACCAACCCCTCATGTCGGTAAACATGAGTTTCTAGTATTAGTTCATTGAACTCCCACCTTCATGATTATCTATCACACCCCGCCACAATTAAAAGAATTTCCAACCAATCCATTATTCCATTAATTATTAACTAAGTCTATTAATAGTGGTATCGTCATACCGACTATAACTTGAAATTATTGTCCTTAGCCAAACCTTAAGAGGTTAAAGGATTCCCGTGTACCCATTTACCAAGTTAACTTGGGAAAGTCCTATGTACCCAATAAGTGATCCATTATTATATTTGCATGGTGGAGTCCCATGTACCCCACAAGTTATTCATTAACATGTTTATTTGGAAGATTCCATTGTACCCCACAAGGAGTTCAATTAACCATAAACATGACTACCAAACTATTCCATTTAACCATTCAAAACAATTTATACTATTTAGGGTACCATTACCAAACCATACCATGCAATAATTCCATTAAAAAGTCCAACAAAATAGTAAACGAATTCTCATAGGCATGTGACATATTCGGGGCATAGTGTTTCCAAAACCAAAATCAAATACCAATTAACCATTCCCATGCAACCAAGTATCCAAACCACCATTAAAACATGTAAATACATAATTAAAATGTGGGAAAACCATAACCAAGCCATTATAACCAAAATTACAAATATATATTCTAAAACCCAAAACTATATTGCAATTATGGCATGAAAACAATTTACAAAATATACCTTTGGTTGGAACTAACACTGAGGGAAGGATTGCATGTCTTAAATAGAGTATATAATGGAGAGAAATCACTAACACAAGACCCAAATTTATTACCTTAGTGAAACCCCTAGACTTTCTTTACCCAAAAGACTTAGAGAGTATTAGGAAGTGTTTTCTAAGTGTTAATGAATAGAATAATAGGGAAAATAACCTCCCAAGTATGTTAAAAGTCATGGGACCTTAATAGCTTAAGTGGAGAAATATCCAGATTTCCATCATTTAAATGGCATAAAATTCCTGTCAGGGGGTACGACTAACCATACCAGTTGTACCCTCCAATAAGAGTAGTACCCACCACTCGTACTCTAGGCCTCTACCTTGAACCCAACTATATCCAAGGAATGACCTACCCAAACTAAGTCATACGCAAAGCACAGGGCCTATACCTTTGACCTATGCCTTTGGCAGAATAGAATAAAAAAGGGATTAAACATTATCCGCCGTACGAGTCCAAGGTACAAATCATACCCTAGATTATATCTCATGGATAACCACTTGTACTCAGATCCAAGTTAAGCTACCAAGTCTAAGATTAAGTAAAGGAAAACCCCCAAACTAGATAATCCATATCTACTAATGTGACTCTATCCAGCAAGTCGCATCTATTTTAGAAACCAATCCGACCCTCCAACCAACATTAGTCAACATATGACTAACCTACATGAACCATGCCCTAACATGCAGCTGGTACCCTTTAGTCGTATTTTTTCCAGAAACCAAAAATTTAAGAAATTTTCTAAGGGTCAAAAATCCAGGGTGTTTTATCGACACAATACCATCCATGGTCATAATATGGCCTAAAGAAGAGACATACTCTAACTAAAACTCAAACTTGGAGAACTTAGTATATAACTTATTTTCCCTCAATATCTAAAGTACAATTTAAATTTGTTTCTCATTATCGGCCTCTCTCTTGGAGTAAAAAGGATATCATCTATAAATACAATGACTAAAGAGTCAAGATATAAAAAAACACTTAGTTTATTAACTCCGTGAATGCGATTGGGAATTGGTCAACCAAAAAGACATGACAAGAACTCATAATGACTGTATTAAGTCTTAAAAGCTTCCTTTGGCATATCTAAAGTTCTAATCCTCAACTGGAGATACCCGAACCCTGAATCAATCTTTGAAAATGCAAAAGGACACTGACGCTGATCTAACAAATCATTAATGTGAGGGAGAGTATACTTATTCTTAACTTTAACCTTATTCAACTATCGATAATCAATACACATACACATAAACCCATTTTTTTTATTCAAAAACAAGAAAGGTAAACCCCAAGGTGGTATACTAGGTCTAATAAATACCTTATCTAATAACTACTGCAACTGATTATTTAACTCTTTCAACTCTGTTGGGTCCATATTATAAGGAGGAATAAAATGGACTTGGTGCCTAGCTCAACATTTATAGTAAAGTCAATATCACAATCCAGAGGCATACCAGGTAAATCTATAGGAAAGACATCCATGACTCATAAATAATACAAATAAAATCTAATAGAGGTAGTGTATCAACACTAGAATTAGAAATATAGGCCAAGTAAGATAGACATCCTCTCTCTACCAAGTAATGAGCCTAAAAAATAGACATAACTCTCTTGGGACCTTAATGAAGCATACCCTTCCAAATTATCCATGGAACACTTGACGAAGCTAAAGTCATAATCTTAGTATAACAGTTTAGAAAAACATGATAGGGTTTAACCAACCCATACCTAGGATGACATCATAATATGCAATATCTAGGATAATCAAATCTACCCAAGTCTCATAAGCTGTACAAGTCACAACACAAGACCGATGCATCCGATCCACCACTTAAGAGTTTTCTATGGGGTAGATACATGAATAAGCATATCAAGAGGCTCACTAGTAGAATCAAAATCAAAACTAAATATGCATACACATAGGAGAAAGTCAATTGTAGATCAAGTAATACTAATACAGATCTAAAACAAACATGGATGATACCTGTGATAATAGCATCGAAGACCATTTTCTATAGTATGGCGAGTATAGCATAGCACTATCTATGTATGGTGCCTTTTAGAGTAGCCACTCAACCACCATCATGGGCACTACTACCTATGCCTTGCATATTTTTAGTAGTACATCTACCTCTCTGAGGGTCACCTCTCATTATTGATATAAGAGTAGGTATGAAACACTGAGGGGATAATTCTTGGCCATATAAATTAATTCATTACACACATAACTAACTATGTGGCTTGACTTAATAGAAGGAGGTATGGATAAGCTAGAACGACCACCCTCTAATGATGCATGACAACTTGAAGCTACTAAACTTGAAGACCAACTAACTAAACAATACAAGGCTACCTATAATGGTTTTCCATGATACATACAAAAATATCTAAAATCTCAGCCTCAAGGCGTGTGACCACTAAACTTGACCTGACAGCACACCCTCTTGGTGCCTTCTTGAGATACTTAAAGAATTGACTCGATCATCTTTATATGATCCAATATACTCTAAAATGATGCCCTTTACACTACCATCTGGTTGGTAGCCAACTAAAGTGAAATATCCATTTCCTTTACAAATTTCCAATCTTGTCAGACTCAATAGCAATACAAGTAATAGTATATCTAGACAAGGCATAGAAGAATGTCTAATACTCGACATCAATTGTGGAGCCCTACTCTAGGTGATCAAACTGATCTCTTATTTGATCCCTCAAAATAAATAGTACAAACTTATCCAAAAAGGCCTCAATAAATTGGTCCCAACTTATCTCTAGCAAACCAAGAGGTCTTCAACTAACAAGTGACCTCAACCAATCCCCAGCTATATCTCTCAATTTATCATAGTGTATGAAACTCCATGCTACTCAAGCTATCCAAGGTTATACAAATTCTCTCGACAATCAATCAAGAACTCATAGGTGTCCTCACCCAAAGCACCACTAAAATTTGGTGGACCTACAAAAGTAAATTTTCTCTGATCCTTAAAAGACATGATCAGATCTGGAGAAATAGAAAGAAAGTAAATTTGGAAAATTAAGATCTTACCTAAGAAAGTAACATAGATGAAGGTTAAACTTCTACAACTGAAATACCATAAATAAATATTGGCAAAAAAAGAGAAACCACTCAAAGCTTATGGATTACCATGATTAGATATTGGTACCAATGAAGAAATCACACTTGAAATTGGAGGAACACTATATGTAGACTTTGGCACAAATGAGGGCACCACACTTGGAGCTGGAGGAATACCAGGTGTACTGATAGAACAATCTCCAAACGAGTCAGCAAATAATTTAATAAACGCTTCAAGACTTGGGTATAAAAACTTTATAGAATCTTAGTAGGGCCGATATCTCTAGCATGCTTAGCCTTAGGCTTAGGGGAGAGCTCCTTAGTACTACCTCTAGAAGGGGTAGATCCTTATTCCTGCCCTCTACTTTGATCCCGTCCATAACCCCTAGGTTGGGCTCTTTCTTCAGGTGTTAACTCTACATCTCTATTTTTACAGGATCTAGCCCTCACCGTCTGTGTATAAAAGGGTTGAAATAAGTTTCAAATATAGGGTATGGAAAACCTGCACGATAAGTAAAAAAGGAAGGGAAATTCTCTAAAGATATCTTACAGCCTCTTGAATATATATATACTAATGTCTATGTACCGATTCACGAGACTCTACTAGACACCTTGTTCTTACATTGGTAGACCAATGAACCCGAATTCTTTGATACCAATTAGTCATGACCCAAAAAATTAAGGGTCATGATGACACTCGTTATGGCTAAGAATTGATAAGTAAGACAGATACCTTAACTGATATGAAATAAAAAACCAATATAAAATACCAAGGTGAGACTTCTAGAACAAAGTTAAACTATACACAAACAATAGTAGTAGAAATCTAAAACACAATAATACCATAAATTATCCCAAAATCATGGTGTAATAGTGTAACAACATTCTAAATACATCTAAAATTCTAAAACTAAAGTAGATCTTAGGTGGATTTATGCACTTAAGTGTCACTAGCTACATATGTTTAGCCTAGTTTTTAGGGTTTCTTCTGTATTTAATAAGTTTTGAATGATATAATTGAGTATATATATGTTAAATAACTTGTTTATAGTGTTTATGGTGTGGTTAAAACAATTTTAGAATCATATTGGTTACATAAAGTTTAGACGAGAAAACTAGTGTTTCTAGCTTGAGTTATGTGTTGTTCTGGTTCTTCTCGATAAGTTCTATTGTATTGTGTGAACGAATTCATGGTGTTTAATATTATATGACACCATTTGAGATGTTACAATGAAATTTTAGAAGATAAACATGCTAGGAGTGAAGTAGAAAGGGACCCAAGAAGTGAGGAAATCAAAGGCAAAAAGGAGTTCAAGATGTTGAAATCTAGAACTTTTGAGGCCATGGGCATGCACATCCTTGGACCTCCAATATAAACGCATGCCACTACCTTAAAGACAGAGTAAGAAATTCAAAAATAGTGTGCATCTATGATAAAGGAGTATCACACCCTTGGACATCAATGATAAGGGCGTGCCACGCCCAACGCACAAAAATAGGCAAAAATATTTTTTTATCTTTTTAAGTGAGGGGTAATATTGTCAATTAAAATGACCTAATTTAGTATGATTTATGTAAAATATTTATTTTTGTGTAATTTGAATATTTTACCCCTCTCTAAGGTAGCATTGTGGTATTTCTAGGGTATGGAGATGATTGGCATGATTTTTGCTGTATTTATGTATGATTTATGTAATATTGTAATTTTTGATGGATTGGGAAGTCTTATAGTTGATATCAATTGATATTTATTGATTCGTACATCAGATGGCAAAACTAAGTATGCCAGTAGATCTGGGATGTTAATTTTAGGTTGGTAACATGGTTGGTGTGGTTTTATGGCATTTATATCTCATATCAACCATTAGTTTTGAAAGTTATAGAATTGGGTTTTAGGGGTCAACTTTGTTAAAATGATGTTTTTTAAAAAATGTGGTATCGTCATTGAGTCCAGAGCATCGAATTTGATAAAGTAGCATAGTTTATTTGCGTTCATAGGATTTCAATTGAATCTTGAGGGGTCCATTGATAACGCTCAATCTACAGCTCTCGTAGGAGTATAAAGCGGTCGTTGTCAAATATATAACCCAACTGGGTTGGGTATCGATCCCACAGGGAATAACTTAGTCAACAAGTAAGCAAGGATTACTAGACTTTTGGTGCAAGTCTCGTGAAAGGGGGGATTTTAATGTGCAAATAATATAAACAAAATAGTAGAGTAAAAACAGAAAATAGCAAAGTAAAAAGAAAGAATGTTTAGTAAGATGTAAAATAATGAGAATTGAGGAGTTGGGGTTATGTCCACCTTATGAGTTGTACGTCTCTATTGGCTATGAGTTATGCGGAATTCAGACATGCATGTGCTTATAGAGAATTGTATTCGATGGTAAATCCAAGCGTCTTTCGACCTCAACAAGGACTATTTCACTTTAACTCTTTCGAGCTTAAAGCGTATCTAATGGTACAAATTCTCCAAGAGGTTAATCCATTTACGGCATTAACTTTTTAATAGGGGATGGGACCCTATTACCTTGACATTATCTCTTTTCCAAACATATAACTTTTCTTTCGAACAAGTTAATGCTATACTGGCGTATTCTATGCGTTTGCAACCACAAAGAATTTAGATTAAGATGAAGAGAATAATGATATAAGCAGCATACGTGTCACGAATTCACAAACTCATAGCAATATATAGTATCTCATATGGCTTCCATAACCCCAACAGAGAAGTTTAGTTACCCATGAGTGCGAAGGAAACCACAATAGACATTGTTATTATACCACAATGAAGATTTTGTGTAGCAACGTGTGGTAGGCGTTAGGCGTAACTTCTTTGCAAAGTAACGTTTCTCTTGTTGTGGAAATTAATAATTGAATAGATGAATAAAAGAAGAATAAAAAGTAGAATTAATGGAAGGATTAGAAGAAGAGTTGTAGAGTAATAGAATAATGGAAGAATGAGTTATTGAATGAATAAAAATCTCTAGTAGAATAGGGTATTTATAATACCCATATCCTATTCCTACTAAGCTAATGAATTACTTAACCCAATCCTACTTGGTTAATGTATCATTACCCTAATCCTAATAAGTTACTGCTAGTCCCTAAAGTCTTTAGAATTGCTATTTTGGCCCGGGACAGATTTTCCATGCGCCACTTTTGGTCCTTGGTGTCCAAGATTCCCCTTCCTTCCTTCGTGAAGCATTCTTTGGCGCCAAGTTATCCATAGAATGCTGAATTCTGCATCATTTATACCTGAAAACTTGCTAATCATGTTCATTAGCTCACTTACAGGAAAAAGGATTAAAAGTGCATGAATTATATAATTTGTTCTCAAAACCTGGCTGAAATATGGGTAAAATATAGCACTATAGGCGTGTAAATTCGCCTATCATCAACACCCCACACTTGAAGCTTTGTTCGTCCTCGAACAAAATATCATGTCTATCTAAATCATCAACTTAGGGTTTCACAGTAACAACACAAAATATTCATCAAGACAAGCACAACAATTATCAACAAAGAGTAGTTTTTTGATCATTAGTAGAAACAGTTTAACCTCTAGCATAGACTCGTGATGGTGGTCAACTTGTATTCAAAATTTAAGGCACAAATAATCATACACGACTACCTAAAACTCATCAACCATGTGTGTCTCACAATATATTACCCATACTCACTCACAAGTATAGCATATTTTTCAAACATGGGTATAAGAATATCCTTGCTCTCGCTCTCACAAAGAATTCATATGCAGCAACTGATGACCATAGGCTTTCCCTTAGTGTAATGCTCCACTAAATGTAAAAATACTAAGCTTAGGATAAAATAGGTCTTTTGATAGTTGTAATGTAGGCTAAGGGACGAGTAGGACTATTTTGGCCAGAAATAGTGACTATGTTCCTAAGCGCTTTAATACATCACATTGTATCATTAACACTTTTTCTTTCAAACAACCTTTCTACGTTCTTTTATTCTACCACCCCCTTTTTTTTTTCTTTTCTTTTGTTTTTCCATTTTGAACATAACCAACTTTTTAGTTTTCCTTTCCTTTTTCTTTTTATAACATACCTCTTATGATAGCACTTTCTTTTTCATAACAAATTTAAGCACCAACACATTTTAAAGCAACATACTCACCCAATTTCCTCTTATTTTGTCTCATGACTTTACAGTTTAAAGCACTTAGGAATTTGGGTCAAATTATGGTCTTGAAAAAATGGATTAGGCTTACATATGAGGTTTGTCAAAGAAAATAGGCTAAAGGCTCAAAAGGGTTTAACTAGGATAATGTCCATGGGTAGGTAAAAAAAAAGGTAAATAATCATAGGTTGCCAAAGAAATGCCTAAATCATCTACTAAACTTGAACTCTTTATTTTCGCTTTACATACATACCGGGCAAGTTCTAGAATCAGCCACAAGCATAGAATATACTATATCCTCACACACACAAGGCACATGGTCGACTTTATTGGGAGTAGTATAGACTCTTGACCCAACAGATGAAGGAATTAAACCAAACAATATCACATAATAAGTCACAATTAGAGCCTAAACGTCTCAATAGTCATGATTTTAGCACAAACTCTTGTCATAATCTCATGCTACCTATTAGAATAATTTCATGCAAAGAAAAAATTAACTACTAAAAAAATGAAAAACGAAAAAAAAACTAAGCAAATGCAGCAAACAAACATAAATAAGCAAATGCAAATGCGGATAGAGAAGTATAGCATGCAAATACCAGCACCCCACACTTAGACGGGACACACTTCCCTCAGTGGAAAATAAATAAGAAGAACCTGGTTAGTGGTACTCCTCCTCTATGCCGGGGGTCATACCCCCTTCGTCGGAATCATCATAGGAGTCATCGTTATCGGAATTATCCTTCACATCGGAGTCTGGCATTTGTCGATCATCATTGGTCGGCACATCGTCATCAAGAGGTTCCTTAAAGTATGTACCTACTCCACACATCTCCCTTGCATGCACATTCATTGGATAGTCATGATCCAGTTGTTGGAGCTCTGCAGCAGTTGGAACATGACCTCCGCTCATCATTGTAAACCGATTCATGCCATAAAGATGGCGAAATAAACTCTCATCTCGAGCATGTCTCTCTGCCGTAGTAAGGTTGACACCATGTGTTGATTCAGTATCTTTGACCTTTGTAAGGTCAACCTTCTTTGGATTGTGTGGGAGTTTATGATCAGCTGGTTCCTCCTCAATGCCTTCCTTTCTCAAGATTGTAGTCAACAGGTTGCCAAAACTGAAGTGGGACCGCTTGTGTAGCCTAGCCTTCTGCATTGTGGAGTGAATGATTGCCCCAATATTGATAGGTACATTCGTCATCAATGCATATACCAAGCACACTCCATCTCTTGTTATCTTGGTGTACTGGGTCCCTGGAATGAGGTAAGAGTTGACTATACGCAACCATATCCTTGCTTCCCTATTCAAAGGAGCATATGGGAAGGTGTTGTGGCGACCGGTGTCCTTATGTCTGCTCCATCATGCCATGGATCTTGTGCCACAAAGTGTGTGTCAGATTTCTCTATATGGAGGTCTACTGTACAGCTCTTTGAATGGTGATGGATCGACTGAAGGCAAGCCAATAAAGGAGTTGAAGAAATCCGCATTGAGTTGTAAAACTTGGCCCTGAATCTTGACCTCGCTTCCTGTGGTTTTCGGCGACCAGTTGGCATAGAATTCTCTTGTTAAATTGAGATTGCATTCTCCCATGTCTCGGAAGATGAAATCAAGATATAATGCCATGATCTTAGCCAACATGCGCGGTTCCTTCTTCGCTAGACTTTTCTTGTTTATCAAGTCCACATGAACATATTTTCTCTCCTTGTTTTTCCTATACCATTCCTTTGCTTCCTACTCAAGAACCCATTTTATTCCGATCATGCAGTGTGGTAATTGTATCGAGGATGATTCTCCTTGCTCTTTTCGGCCTCTTTTCTTGCCTTTTTGTAAAGTGGTAGCCTTATCTTTGCCTTGTCTTGCTTTGGGTGCCATTGTACCTGAGATTAAAACAATGTTCATGTTAGCATAACCTCAAAGGATACAATCTATAAACAAGCAGTTGTGGCACCACCCCGCACTTAGTTTGTTGGCACAAACTAGTGAAGTGAACCTAGTCGATTACTCAGACTTTATCAACATACGTTTTAGGTGCTACATTCCAACAACAAAATTAGTGTAGTCATACTTCTTGTAATCTTGGCAATACTTTCATGTTTGATATATCAAGACTACTACATAGGGATTGAATCAAGGTATAGTATCTAACAATCATCACAACCTCCTATGTTGGTAGGCAACTATAATTCTTATTCTGATGAATGAGTCATTCCAACATGTAAGTATTCAAGTGACAAGATTATGCAATTTTAGTGATCATATCAATTCCATAAAAGTATGAGAATGCATCAAGATCAAATTCAAGTTGGGAACAAGTTAAGATCATCCTTACGTATATGTTCACTCACTTAGATGTATCACAACAATTCAATCTCATTCAAATCATCAATACTATTTTCAAGATTCAACAATTCATAATAGGCGTAGTAATGTAGTACTTACGGAATATAAATGAAGAACAAAGTAGTACTTACTTGATTGATGCCTTTGGATGATGTTCTTGTGAAGAAAAAGAGCAAAAGGAAAATTTTTGAGATGATTTGGAAACTATAGGCGGCGCATAATCTAGGTTTCCAATGTGTTTTTGGTTAAAGACTAAGTCTCATATTTATAGGAAAAGGTTGGGTCAGGTTTTGACCCATTTAAAATCAGATTTGGAGACAAGAAGTGACCATAGGCGGCGCCTTTTGCTTTGCCTATGCTTGGCATAGGCGGCGCCTTTTGCAAAGCATTGTCTAGCATAGGAGGCACCTATGCCATGGCATTCCTAGGCATAGGCGGCACCTTTAGCATGGCGTATGAGATTCAGAGACAAAAGGCATTAGCATAGGCGGTGCCTATGCTATGGCATACTTGGGTATGGGTGGCGCCTATTCTATGGCACACTAGATTCCGAGACCTTAGGCCACAGTATAGGCCTTGCCTTGTTCGTGGCCTAGTTTTACCTAGGCCTAGCCTTGTTCGATGCCTATATTTTCATGAACAATGCTCAATCCATAGCCTTTTGTATCTTCATTCCTAACTTACCACCTTTAACATGCAATACGTCCCAATCAAAATTTGAAACCGACCTCCCCGTTTTACATCTCTTTGCACCTATATTTACTCAAAAACAATAAAGACGATTAGAACGATGGGTTGCCTCCCATCAAGCACCTTAGTTTTGGTTGTGGCACGACTTTTCTTTTTGGATTTTTGTTTATCAAAGAAAAACATGTAATAAGACAAAAAAATGAAAAATGATGGGTTGCCTCCCATCTAGCGCTTGATTTATTGTCGCGGCACGACATGGCTATCTCAAGTACTTAGACTTCGTCGAGATAAGTGATGGCCATATAGTTTATCGAATCAAGAGGACCGATATATGGTTTTACTCGTTGGCCATTCACCTTGAATACAACACCATTAGTGTCTTCCAACTCAACTACTCCAGACGAGTAGACTTGGTTAACTTTGTATGGACCAGACCACTTGGACTTTAACTTACCTGGGAATAACTTCAGTCTGGAATTGAAGAGAAGTACCATATCATTCTTTTGAAAGTGTCGTCGAACAATCCGCTGATCATGATACTTTTTCATCTGCTCCTTGTAGAGATTCGATCTTTCATAAGCATGTAGACGAAATTCATCCATCTCGTTCAGTTGCTCCAATCTCAGGTTCATTGCATCATCCCAGTTCAAATTTAATCGTTTCAAAGCCCACAATGCCTTATGCTCAAGCTCAATGGGTTAGTGAAAGCCTTCCCATAAATTAGTTGGTACGGGGATATGCCAATTGGTGTTTTGAATGCAGTCCTATAAGCCCATAGTGCATCGTCCAACTTCTGAGACCGATTTGTCCTATTAGCATTTACCGTTTTAGCAAGGATTTTCTTGATCTCTCAGTTGGAAACCTCTACCTGGCCACTAGTTTGTGGGTGATAAGGCGTGGCTACCTTATGTTGCTTGACACCATATTTTTCCAACACGGATTTGAATAGCTTATTGCAAAAGTGAGATCCTCCATCGCTTATGATAGTACGTGGTACTCCAAAGCGAGAGAAGATATTCCTCTTCAAGAATGCTACAACACACTTTCCTTCATTGTCAGCCAACGCTACTGCTTCAACCCATTTCGAGACATAATCTACAGCAACTAGGATGTACTTCATTCCAAACAAATTTACAAATGGACCCAGACATCAAAGAGCTCTACTTCAAGACTTTTCGATATGGGCATCTCATGGTGTTTCGAAATAGCACCTTGTCTTTGGCATTGGTCGCATATTCTAACAAAGTCGTAGGCATCTCTAAATATCAAAGGCCAATAATATCCACTTTGCAATACCTTTCTTGCTGTCTGATTACCTGTGTGATGTACCCCAACTTGGGAAGTGTGGCATGCTTCCAATAAAGTAGGCACCTCTACATGGGATATACATCGTCGGATAACACCATCCGCGTATCATCGAAACAAATATGGCTCATCCCAAAAGTAGTGTTTTACATCATGCATAAACTTTCTCTTTTGATGGTAAGATAAGTTTGCAGGTATCACATTACTCACCACAAAATTTGCAAAGTCAGCATACCATGGTAATCCTTCCATTATTGTCGCTAAGGTCTCCTCATCAGGGAATGCATCATCAATGTCGATTCAGGCTGCACCACATGCTCGTTCTCGAGTCTAGATAGATGATCAGCCACTTAGTTCTTGCAACCTTTTCTATCTTTAACCTCGAAATCAAATTCTTGCAGCAGCAAAACCCATCAAATTAGTCTTGGTTTTGCATCCTTGTTTGTCATTAGATACCTCCGAGCTGCATGGTCTGTATGAACGATCACTTTGGTTCCCAATAGATACGCATAGAACTTCTCAAAAGCATATACAAATGCTAGGAGCTCTTGTTCTATGATAGTATAGTTCTTTTGGGCTTCATTTAGGACCTTGCTAGCATAGTAGATAGGATGAAATACTTTCTCCTTCGTCTGGCCAAGTACAGCGCCAACAGCAACCCCACTAACATCACACATGAGTTCGAACGGTAGAGACCAATCTGGTGCTACCATGATAGGGGATTCAATGAGTTTTCTTTTGAGGCATTCGAATGAATTCAAACAATCTTCATTGAAGTCATACTTGGCATCTTTCTCCAAGAGTTTGCACAATGGACTCGCAATTTTGGAGAAGTCTTTGATGAATCGCCGATAGAAACCTACATGACCAAGGAAACTACGAACTCCCTTCACTGAAATTGGGGCGGTAGCTTCTCGATGACTTTAATTTTTTCTCGATCAACATCAATTCCTATTTCAGATATTTTATGCCCAAGAACGATTCCTTCTTTTACCATGAAGTGGCACTTTTCCCAATTCAGCACTAGGTTGAATTCTACGTATCTTTGCAATGCCATACTTAGGTTTGCCAAGCACGCTTCAAACAATTTGCCAATAACTGAAAAGTCGTCCATGAATACCTCCAAAGTATCTTCAACCATATTAGAAAAAATGGACATCATACAATGCTGAAAGGTGGCTGGTGCATTACATAGCCCGAATGGCATACGTTTGAAGGCAAAGCTGCCATATGGACATGTGAACGTTGTCTTCTCTTGGTCTTCGGGGGCAATAAAAATCTGATTATAGCCTGAATAACTGTCTAGGAAACAAAACCATCCTTTCCCTGCTAATCGATCTAACATTTGGTCCATAAATGGCATTGGAAAGTGATCTTTGAGCATCCATGAATTCAGCTTTCGGTAGTCCATGCATACTCTCCATCCGGTGATGGGTCTGAGTGGAATAAGCACATTCTTTTCATTTGCGACTAAAGTCATGCCTCCTTTCTTGGGAACACATTGTACCGGGCTTACCCATGTACTATCAGAGATTGGATACACAACTCCTGCGTCTAACCACTTGATAATTTGTTTCTTCACCACTTCTTGCATAGGTGGATTGAGATGCCTTTGATGCTCAATGGTGGGTGTGCACTTTTTTTCAAGCTGAATCTTGAGTGTACAAATCCCAGATGGAATACCAATAATATCTGTGATGGTCCAACCAATGGCTCTTATATACTTTCATAGAATAGCAATGAGAGCTGCAACTTGTTTCTCACCCAAATCTGCTGCCACAATAACTGGAAGTGTGCTTCCTCCTCCTAAGAATGCATACTTCAAATGACTAGGCAGCTTCTTCAGTTCTAACGTGGGTGGCTCTTCAATAGATGGCTTAGTTGGTGGTGTGGGTCAATTTTTGAGATCGAGGTCCAGCTTCTTAGGAGCATGGCGATATGTCCCTAATCCTAATAGAGCGCAAATAGTTTTGTCACAATTTTCAGCATCCTTACTCTCTCCATTCATAAGCACAATCGCCAATAGGCCATTAATAATTTACTCTTCTACAAGTAATTCTTTCTCATCATCAAAGTAAACATCAGCCACCGAGAATATGTTCAACTCTTTGGGTTGCTTCATTGATTTGCAGATATCAAAGCGAACTACTTCGTCATTTATTCAGAACGAAAGCTCATTAGCTCTTAAATCAATGAGCACACTTCCTGTAGCAAGGAAAGGGCGCGCCAAGATTATGGGAACTTCTGAGTCTGCCTCACAATCCAAAATAACAAAGTCTGCCGGAAAGATGAATGAATAAACCTTTACCAATACATCACATAGAATACCAACAGGTCGTTTTACCGACCTATCGGCCATTACGAGCCTTATATTGGTTGGAGTAGGATCACCCAACCCCAACTTTTTATAGATAGATAATGGCATCAAATTGACGATCGCTCCTAAATCACATAACGCCTTGGCAAAATTTAAAGATCCAACGGTGTAAGGAATAGTGAAAGCACCAGGGTCAGCCTTCTTCTGAACTAGTGATCGGGTAGCAATTGCGCTACAGTGATGAACATTATCTTTCAACTCATAGCTTGCTGCGTGCTTCTTTGTCAACAGATCCTTCATAAATTTCGCATACCCAGGCATTTGTTCAAGTGCTTCCACCAATGGAACATTAATGGTCAGCTGCTTTAACATAGTCATGAATTTGCTGAACTTTGTATCATCTGCCACATTCTTCAATCTTTGAGGAAAAGGTGGTGGTGGATAGGGAATTGTTCTCTCTATGGCTTTCGTCTCCTCTTTCTTTCGTTTTTCAGCCTTTTCAGGCTGCAACATGCTCGGTGTGACGTCATGGACATTGTAGGTGGATTCCGCGGATTCCTCTTCTTTTGCATTATCATAAATGTCCGCTACTTCGTCAACCACTTGCTTGCATTTTGCTGAAGTTTCCAGCACCTTAACACTTCGGGTAGTAACAGCCATATATGACCCATCATTCCTTGGGTTTTGCACAGTGTCACTAGGTAAAGTGCCAACCTTTCTTTGATTGAGTGCTGCTGAAAGTTGGCTCAATTCCTGATCTATTTACTTGATTGAAGTGGAATGAGAATCAACTAATTGCTTCATAGAGGACAAATCATTTATTACCTCCGTTACTCCCGCGTTCGTTGCTTCCACTCCTTTCAATAGTTTAGCCATCATGTCTTCCATACTTCCAGAACTTGATGTGGTGGTGTCACGTCTTCCTGGGGGAACATACAAACCACTCTTTTCATTCTTGTTCTTCCAACTACCTTGGTCCTTGTTTCCAGATTTATCATAATAGTTCTGACCTTGGTTTCCTTGTGTATTCCTTTGGAAACCCCCCTGATTGTTTAAGTAGTTGGCCTCTTCTTCCGAATCAGATTCGTTTCTTTCTTTCGACGTAATGGCTTTGACTTTTTTGGTCTTCCCTGATAATAGATGCTTTGTAAGAAGATCCACTTGTGTTTTCATGTGCGCCATATCTTGATCACATTTTTCTTCTCTTCTCCTTTGGTCTGCAATCATACCAATAGATAAAGTGGGGCTTGCTACCTCAGAATCCTTGGTATGCCAAGCTATACTTTGCTTCGACATCTAATCTAGCATATTGCTTGCTTGACCAAAGCTGAGGTCCATAAAAGATCCTCCAGCCGCATTATCCACCATTGGTTTAGTTATTGAATTCAAGGCTCTGTATAGTATCTCCATTAGGTGAACATTAGTTATGTGATGGTTTGGGCACCTTGTTAGCTTTGTCTTGAACCTCTCCCATGTTTCATGAAGGGCTTCAGTTGGAAGCTGACGAAAGTTGCTAATTTCATCTCTCAATTGAGCTCTTTTGGATGGCGGAAAGAATCTTTCTAGGAAAGCGTCTCTCAATTGCCTCCAATTTGTAATAGAATCAAAAGTCAGACCATTCAACCATAGAGTTGCCTCCCCAGACAGAGACAATGGAAATAAGCGTAATCGAATTGCATTCTGACCAACACCAGGATTGTCAAATGACTTGCATGTAGAAATAAAGTTGATGAGATGCATATTTGGATCATCGCCTACTAGTCCACCAAATAATCCCTTAAGTTACAATAACTGAATCATGGTGCTCGTGATGTTAAACGTGGCTTCGGGCACTAATGGTGGAGGAATTATGGCTCTTGTGGCTCCGGCTCCATCAAGATCGTCATCATCATTGTCGAAAGCTGGTTGCATAGCTCGGCGTTCAGGCCTAAACCTAGCTTGACGATCTCTTTTATTGGCAGGTGTTGCGATCTAAGCAGCATGCCTAGGGTTTAGCAACTCATCATCACCTAGGTCCTCGTCATCAGGATTTATTGCTCGTCCAGGGTTATCAATGTTTTGTTGATGCACTTGAGCGGCGGCAAGAGCAACTAATCTCGCCTATTCCTGTTGAGCAGCCATCCTTTTGATTTCGTGTTGTGCCTCCATTTTGCCAATACATTGTGGTTCAGGATTGATAGGTAATAACGGTTGACCAGAACTTCGAGTATGGGGCATGCACTAAATAAAAACCTGCAGTAAACAAAAACAAAAACTAAAAGTAAAAGTACGAGAATCTTTGACCAAAGGGTCTAGTAATTATCACAAACTTAATTGACACTTGTATTCCCCGACAACGGCGCCAATTTTTGATAACGCTCAATCTACAACTCTCGTAGGAGTGTAAAGCGGTCGTTGTCAAATATATAACCCAACTGGGCTGGGTATCGATCCCATAGGGAATAGCTTGGTCAACAAGTAAGCAAGGATTACTAGACTTTTGGTGCAAGTCTCGTGAAAGGGGGGATTTTAATGTGCAAATAATGTAAACAAAATAGTAGAGTAAAAATAGAAAATAGCAAAGTAAAAAGAAAGAATGTTTAGTAAGATGTAAAACAATGAGAATTGAGGAGTTGGGGTTATGTCCACCTTATGAGTTGTACGTCTCTATTGGCTATGAGTTATGCGGAATTCAGACATGCATGTGCTTATAGAGAATTATATTCGATGGTAAATCCAAGCGTCTTTCGACCTCAACAAGGACTATTTCACTTTAACTCTTTCGAGCTTAAAGCGTATCTAACGGTACAAATTCTCCAAGAGGTTAATCCTGTTATGGCACTAACTTTTAATAGGGGATGGGACCTTATTACCTTGACATTATCTCTTTTCCAGACATATAACTTTTCTTTTGAACAAGTTAATGCTATACTGGCGTATTCTATGCGTTTGCAACCACAAATAATTTAGATTAAGATGAAGAGAATAATGATATAAGCAACATACGTGTCACGAATTCACAAACTCATAGCAATAGATAGTATCTCATATGGCTTCCATAACCCCAACAGAGAAGTTTAGTTACCCATGAGTGCGAAGGAAATCACAATAGACATTGTTATTATACCACAATGAAGATTTCGTGTAGCAACGTGTGGTAGGCGTTAGGCGTGACTTCTTTGCAAAGTAACGTTTCTCTTGTTGCAGAAATTAATAATTGAATAGATGAATAAAAGATGAATAAAAAGTAGAATTAATGGAAGGATTCGAAGAAGAGTTGTAGAGTAATAGAATAATGGAAGAATGAATTATTGAATGAATAAAAATCTCTAGAAGAATAGGGTATTTATAATACCCATATCCTATTCCTACTAAGCTAATGAATTACTTAACCCAATTCTACTTGGTTAATGTATCATTATCCTAATCCTAATAAGTTACTGCTAGTCCCTAAAGTCTTCAAAATTGCTGTTTTGGCCCGAGACAGATTTTCCATGCGACACTTTTGGTCCTTGGCGTCCAAGATTCCCCTTCCTTCCTTCCTTCATAAAGCTTTCTTTGGCGTCAAGTTATCCATAAAATGCTGAATTCTGCCTCATTTATACCTGAAAACTTGCTAATCATGTGTGTTAGCTCACTTACAGGAAAAAGGACTAAAAGTGCATAAATTATATAATTTGTTATCAAAACAGGGCTGAAATATGGGTAAAATATAGCACTATAGGCGTGTAAATTCGCCTATCATCATCCACAGAGACTTGGAGAATCCAAAATTCTCTAGTTAGTGCTAGTGCAACCATAATCACGATTGTTCAGTCATATAAATGACTTGGCTGATCAACACCAAGTTTTGCATATATGATATCTTGGTTACGATTGTAAGACTGTGAATGCGATGATAGGTTTGAGTAAGCAAAACTTACCCTCGAGCCAAATACTATGAGCGCAACCCGATGATCATGCATGCGATGCCTTAGTCCTTTATATATACATGTTTTGCTATTTTGTCATTACTTTTGACACTTAGATCTTAGTCTTTCATAACTTTGAACAAGTTTTTCAACTTTTAAGCTTGGGTAAGATCCATAAAACCTATTTCAACTACTTTCATGATATTTTATCAGGCAATTCTTGTTTAAACACAGATTAAAAGGTAGAAATTAAGGATTTTGGCTTGTAAGGCCTAAAAATTATAATTCTTCAATGTAAACCCTGATTTCAATTTATTTTCACTTGAGTAAGTTTCTAATATCATTATTATAACTTTTCTTTTGATTTATCTTTAAAACAACTTTAATTCTTAATTTTAAAAATAAATTTTGTGAATTTTTGCTGGTAATGCTTAAAAATGGGTTTTTGTCAATTTGGACCTTATTTTGAACTTATTTTTTCTTGGATTTTAAGTTGTAGACTCCTAAAATTATGGGGTACATGTTTCAAAAATAAAGTTATGGTTTTACCCTTTTTTTCAAAAACCTATTTCAGGGAGCCGTTTTGACCCCAACCCAAAAATAGCTAATATAGGTATCATTGAATTTATTTTGAGGCAAATATTCTATATTTATATATTTTAGTTGATTCCTAGTCCATTCATGATGAGTAAGGCTTTGGATTGAAGGCTTCTAGATTAGTTTTCGGCAGTTGAGGTAGGTTATGGCTTAACCTTCTTTGAACTGGCTAGGTAGTTACTGTTGATACAAAAACATTTTAAGGGTGTGGGAACTAATCATGAAAATTTCTATAATTATTGTGTGGTGCCCATGCAGGGGCCTATATATTGATTTATTTGGTGGTTGTCAAAACATTACTTGTTATATGTGACCATGTAGGATCTTATATGGTCTTGTTGGACATGTATACGTGAATTAATTGTCTCATGTTAATGAAAAAGCCTAATGTTGTATCACTGGTGTATTTAATTGTACTGTACTCTCTTGGAATATAGTTTACATTGGCATTCATGGATGGTTGGAAATATTTAGTGAATTATTGGCTCACTTGGTTGGTATATTGGTTGGATATGAAATACTCATTCTAGTTAGTTTTGAGCATTACATCCTTATGTCATACACATTCATGAAACACTGGGACCACTATCAAAATTCTGGAAATACTAGAATCACTAGCTTTTTCTAACAAAAATGTGACATATTTAAAATCCTTTATCTATGGATGTACTAGAGAGGAGTTATGGATATTGGTATTTGATATTGGTAGTATACGAGATGAAAAACCCCTCATGGGTCCTATATTAGAAAGCTTTATCTCCTTAGCTGTATACGAAGGTTGTGCAAAAACCTTAGGCATCATCATTATCATCATTTGCAATGCATTTGCATTTGCTTTGTACTTTTATGTGATGTGTTATCTCTTTTTTATGTGATATCTTTATAAGTGTATTTATTTCTTCACTAATAGTATGTGTTATAGTTGTCTATCTATATTCTTTCTTTGTATTTATTGTGTCGGGTGTGAATATTATAAAATGGTAGTGAAGATGAAGTGGGCAATCATTTGGGACATTTTCTAGTTCTAGGAAACATCTGATGACTTGATATATGGATTAAAACCCTGAGTATTTCAACAATAGCTCATGTTATTATTATGAGGTCTTAAATAGTGCATTCTTACTATTTCCTTAGCCTTAAAATGTTAGTCTCTTTGACATGAATAAGATAGTTTATCCTTATTATATTATTGGTTGTTTTACTTGGTTGCTAGATATTTGGGTATAGCTTTCTATTCATTTTACATGTTATATATATTTGCCTTATCTTTGGAGCTCAGTCGATAGTTGCGTACTGAGTACCACATATTTTGTACTCATATTACACTTCTGTAGCTTATAGAACATAAATATGGGTTATCATAATTAATGGGTGTGTCATGCAGAGCATCCATAGTTCGGAGACTTATAGTGAGATCCTGACCTTCGAAGTACTACTCAGCTCTCTCTTATGTACTAGACTAGTCTCTATGTTGTATTCAAAGATAAGTTGTATTAGTGTATTCCTTTGTACTTTACTTTAAAATCTTTTTATGTAGAAGCTCTTAAACTAATACCACTAGATCTTAGGATTATATTGTGTAATTTATCTTGTATTTCAAATATTTTGTATTTTTTTCTTTATCTTTTTTAGTAGTTCATTACAGATATTCTGGACTATGGGTTTGGTTTACCTACTGGTGGTTATAGTAGGTGCCATTATGACCTAAGAAATTGGGTTATTACAAATTGGTATCAGAGCCTAGGCTTCACCAGTGTATTAGTACAAAACTTAAGTGTTTAGTAGAGTCCTGTAGATCAATACAAAGACGTTTATTACCTATCTTCGAGAGTATATAGGGAAAATAATGGGAAATTCACTTCCTGACTCCTTGTCATGTATCCGCATTGATATAAACCTTAATTATATTCTTTGCCTCTATTTTTACCCAAATGGATAATGCAAGATGGTCTATAGATGTATATGAAATTTAGCTCATTTTTTAATTCTGCATTGGACTAGAGAGTCTGAGATAGATATTAAAGATCTTTAGTGTTGGCCAAAGGATTTAGGGCTAGCTTAAGATCTAGTAAAGCTCATGACTACTTTAGCCCTTCAGGGTTTATCATTGAGAATCTAAGTCATGTTGTAAATCTCTCCCATCTATGGATGACATTCAATTCATAGAGCAGTTCTTAGACTGGAGTTGGGTCTATTAGTGTTTACTAGTATTCTTTACTACTTTTGAGTAGTAGATTGGATTTCTCGAATGGGCCAGACATTTTTTTATGCTATATCCCTTTTACCAGGGCAGGGTGTGTACATCAATTGAAGGATTAACATTACCACTCTATTTGGTGTTGGAGCACTTAATAGCATTGGGTCTTCCTTTTCTCAAGTTGTTGGTCGTTTGAGGTTCATAGAGAAAGTATGCATTAGGACTTATGGAGGTGGCGGTAAGAGCCTATGCTATCAGTATAGTGCTATTGGTGTTTTTATATAACTACCTCCGTGGATTATTTCTTATAGTAGTGGATGAGGTAGATTTGTATTAATAATTGCTCCCTATGGGTGTAGCATCTGGGTTCGAGTCTTATTTATCATGGCACATTGACCTTATTATGGCCCTTGAGTGGTACATGATATTGATGTTGATATTGTTGTTACTATTTCTATTACTGATTGAGGTTATTGATAATATTTGTTATTATTACTTAAAGTATTTGATCCTAGATGGATAACTATATAGACTAGTGTAATCTAGTTATAATTCTATTTCTTTACAAGCCTATTTTTATGTCTTGAATAGACATAGCCCGATTTAATGATTTCTTTCCCATAATAGGGCAAGGTTAATTATTTTCTCTCTTGTTTATCTATGTTAGAGTTATCCGGGAATATATTGTGATATCAAAGGTAAGTTGATCTTTCGTGGTTCTATATGGATCCAATGTTGGAAATTTAGCTATAGTTCTCGATATTGAGTTAGAGATTCATAGACTTGCCCCCTAGGTTGCAAATGTTTTTAATTTGGATATATCTATCTATATAGACCATTTATAAGCTTGACCATTTTTGGATTGGTACTTCATTTATGGCTATTTCATTGCCTAATAGTGGGTTTGATTTTGACATTGAGATATCCTGAATTCATCTCATAGATTTGTTGGATTCATCTTTTGTGATGGTTTGAACTTGTTATATGTGCGGAGTTAGATACTGCATTCTCATTGTGATGTCGTTCTTGTCTTTCATTAAATTAGGGAGATAAAGGTAGGTGGCCTTTCCCAGAATTGCTTCTTAAGTTAGCAAATTGGAAATTCCTTATCTTGAGTTGTTTTTTAGTGGTGGTGTTGACTTTGACCTCAATTTTGAGATTGGTATTTTTCTACTTCATTGATGTGATTCATGGATGGATTGAGTGATGACTGTCTTACTTGGGTGGATTCAGGAAATCCCCATTACAGCATTTGTTTGGCCTAGAAGGTTAGTGCAGTGGTTCTCCTCTGTGATCTATGCATATGGCTATTCTTCACCTAGATGGAGTGTTGGATTGGTTAATTTCTGGCTTGATATGCATTTCTCTTAATTGTAGGAGATTTGCTACCATTAGAGTAGTTTGTATCCTTTATGAGATCTTGAGAGTAATTTCATAGTTCATTTCCTCTAGCGGCCATGGAGTATATTTCCTGTGTTTTTAATTGATGATTTGTCCTCTATCGCAATTTTGTTCTTTAACTATGTTTTGATATTATCTCGGCATAATCTAGTACTGATATATTTGCTTTAGATAGTATGATTGGTGTTTGGTTTAGGCAGTTGAGATTGAGCAGTTCAACCTCGATATTGAGATTTCTGCTTGGAGTTGTAAAGTTTCAGTGTAGCATTCATTTTAGATTTTTCTCAGTTCAAATTTCATGTATAGGATGGATGAGCCTACTCAGTGGTTACCTATTTGATCTTCTCAACTTTGGTTAGATTGTTGTTGATAAGTGTTCAGATGACAGCCCATGAGCTAGACATTTGTTATTTCAGCTTTGACCTGGAGTTTTTAGTCTTCTTTGAGAATTTTTCCTGATATACTCAATGGGATAAGTAAGCTTGATTTAGAATAAGTATGGTTTTATTATCTATTGATGGGACATCCTAGAGTGGATCATTCAGTGATGAGTAGTTACTTCTTGATCATTTTGGTTTTAGTCTTGGCTGTCATCCGAACTAGTTATAACATTGACATAGATTGCATTCCTTTATTATCTCCATGTGTGTGCCCAGATAGGGCCTTATGAGCTTATTCTTATTATTTTCATATGGAATTTAAGTGGATTAGCTTCGGTTCTTCAAGTTCACTGTGATGAGATTGCACGGACAAGACTCTGGTGATTTTTCTTTTAGTTTGGAGTAGATAGCAAGTGTGTATTGGTACAATAAGATTAGATTTAGAGTAGGTTGTATGACTCATGCATTGGTTTTCTTTTGTCTTAGATAAGACTTTGTTGATTTTTTTGAGTATAGAGATGGCATCTGTATGTTGTGGTTCAGACTTGCGTGCATCAACCATTTTCAGTTCAGTTGGATGCTAGTTAGTGGTTAAAGTTGAGTTTTGACTATTTAGAAGTAAAGTGAGAGAGTAAGGTAAAAAGGGGATACCTGTGGCAAAATCCCTTGGAAGTGTTCTCTATTCGCGGAGGTTATCCAGGAAGTCATTCTTAGAGCATGCGGGCACAGTACCTCATTCATTTGAGCTTTTAAGATCTTTCTACCTGTTTAAGACGAAAGTCCTTTTAATAGTACATAACCCTTCAGGTTATTTTTCATATTTCCATTTATTTTTTCAGTTAGGGCTCTTCCATAGCTGCCCTAAGTTATTTATGACTTGCTAGGACTAACAGTTTGGTTATTGGTAGTTCATTGGGATTTTAGAGCCAATACCCTATTTAGAAGTCTTTGCTGATTCCAAATGGACACTGGGCTAAAACATCAATAAAATGATCTCATATGTAAATTTTGACTGCGGTAGTAGCTTCGAAATATCAATTTTAGTCTACGTAGACATTTGGTTTGGGTCCCAATGCACCCGAGCTCATTTTGACCTATTAGTCAGAAAGTTGAAAAATTCATAATTTGGATATGGAATCCACATTTGGTTGAAAAAACTCAGATGAAAAATCTGACTTCGCCATCACTTTTGGAACATCGAATTTAGTGGGGTTACATAGTTTATTTGCATATATTAGAGTCTAGATGAATTCTGAGGCCATATCAGAGACTTTGAAAATTTTTCCAAATTTTCAGTAGATTTTTGGTGCTGCAGCGGATAATGAGATCATACCAAGGGGTATTACAAGTGTAATATTCCCTTATGAGACTAGGGATGGCGATAACACACCCTGGATTGTGACAGCAACAACCCTGTACCTTGTATAGGTAAAACAGGCCCTTAGGATGCGTTTTGGCTCATTTCCACTAACTCTTGAGATCCCAAAACCCTAAAAAAAGTCTGCTAACTTAAAATTGAGTCTAATGGGTGACTTGGGAGCTTTATTAACATCTATTATCGTGATATCTTTGGATTTAAGGTAAAATTTCATCGCATTTTAGGTGAAATTCTTGGTTTTTGATGCAAAACCCCTAATAGATTAAGGGCTTGATTTTAGCCCTAAATTATCTTGGTTTTCACCCTTTTCTTAAGTTTTGTGATTCCTTGATCATGACTGAATATTAGGTTGACATCAAAAATGTGATTTTTATAAGTAGGACCCACTTAGGGCTTTGGTGTTGTTTTTGGAATAGAAGCACAATGGACCAGTATGGGAGTCTTTATTCACATATTGATCAGTAGATTAGGGTTTTGATAGTGTGATGGCATTTTTGGATTGTAAAGTGAAGATGATCATTTTGTTGAATAATGTAAGGATTTGCGACTTGGCTTTGAGCTAGGCATCTATCAACTCTTTTTCGTAAGATGATTTGTGTTATATATTGCATGTGAATGTGGATGTTAAGTTTGATTATGGTAGAATGACTTAGAATTGAATATTGACGTTTGGGGATTAAATGAGGGTTTTGACCCATAAGTTGAAATGCTTAATACCCTTTATAAGTCCTATTGTCTTCTCCCTAAATTGAGCTAATTCGCAAAATGGATATGATATAATGCTAGGTTTGGGATGTGGTTTTAGAATTAGAATTATGGTTAGTATGTTTATCCTAGTTTGGGATATTATGGTGATCTTCAAACCATAATTTAGGTGGAGTTGACTTAAATGCCCTTGTATCTCGACGAAATTTATATCCTAGGTTGGTTATGGCTTACGTGACATCTAGAAGTTGAACTAGATACCTTAGCATAGTTTGGGGTATATATTGCCTAAAGAGGGACATTGAGGATTAGAAGTGAGTTCTTTCGGCCCACCTTATGCCAAGACTTTTGTTAGCCCTAGAGGACTTTGTTGCGGTTGTTAGGCCTAGTTGAGTCTATTGAGCCGTTAGAATAAGTTTACGTCGTGACTTGGTAAATCATGATGAATTTCGCCATATTATGACAAATGTCCTATAGAGATAATATTCCTCTTATGTATGATATTGTGCCTTTAGAGATATTATTTCATCTTAGATATGATAATTGGCCTATAGAATTAATATTCCTCATAGTAATGAGTTATGCTTTACTGACACATTATGCCTCTTAAATGTGAGAGGCTAATTGATGTATTATGCCTCCTAGATGAAATATGCCTCCTATATGTAAGTTGATTATAGATATGCCTTATGGCTTATAGAGATGTTATGACTCTTAAATATGTTATGGCTTATAAATATCAGATGACTTATAGATATGACTATCGATATGGGTTCTGGATATGTATGTGGACCAAAGACCGTGATTATGATGTTTTAATTATTCCGAACATATTATTGGGTGTATGGCCATGTTATAATATGAGTCGACCATCCCCGGTAAGTGTTTAACCTTTTAACAGATGTGATTGGAGTTTACGGATATATTAATGCTTATAGTTCCATTATATGAATACTAGTGATGCCGTGACTAGATTTGGTACATTCATGATCATTGCATTGATGATTGATACGATTTCGATTAGATTGTAATATTATTATTATTATTACCAACTAAGGGTAAAAGCCTACTTTATACCTTAAAAATGGATTTCTTTATAATAGTAAATGTCTATTTGAATGAATAACTTATATGTAAAAGAGGTTAATAATGATGTTTTAAAAGATGTGACTGGGAAAGATTCCGGTCTATGATTTGATACTACTAATCATTTCAGTCATGGGAGATTCTAACCCTTTCTATACTTTTATAATGATTTACTCTCAAAGTTTACTCTGGGTAACAGACTTACGAATTTACACTCTTTTAGCCACAACTTGAGTCCATGCACCTATCATATCCAGATATATATATCTCTGATATAGGAAAGAGGAAAATGTTAGATTGATAATATAAAATCCGAGTAAAACCCAATGAAAGTTATAATATTCATGTTGTGTATATACACCTATTGTAATGTGATATTGATGATGAGAGATGAATTATGGAAGTATACTCTACCTTGCTTCTCTTTTTATGTTTATTTAGCTTAGCACTAGTGGGTTTTATTATATACTTTACTTTAGCCCTCATAGGGCTCACTCTCTATATTGACATTGATTTGGATATTAAGATGATATGATGATACCCGACCAGGGAAGGGTGGAATGCAGCCTGCTAAAGGGGTTTCCCATCTTAATGAAAGAGCTCACTGTTATGACTTTCCAAGCAAGACCAAAGCCAAGGCATCTAACACTATTATTAAATGTATTATTCTCGTCTGTATTCAGATGGCTTCTATTTTGTTTGAATTAGATTCCACTTACTCTTAGGTTTCTATTATATTTTCTTTGGGTCTTTATTTGGTCTAGATGTAATCAATTCTCCTGTATATATTTCTACTCAAATTAGAGATTCTGTGGTGATGACCTATGTGTATCATGCATGTTTTCTATTATTTACGAGTTTAGACCTGGGTAGACTTAATAATTTTAGACATGCTTGATTTTGACATTATTCTTGGTATGACTAGGTTATCTCCATATCACTCCATCTTGAATTGTAATACTAAGTTTATCTCCATATCATGCCATCTTAAACTGTAATACTAAAACAATGACCTTAGAAATGTTGGTGGTGAGTAAACTAGAGTGGAAAGGTGTGGATAAGTCTAAATTGGTAAAAATCATATCTGTTTTTTATCTTGAAACCTAGTGAGGATGGGGTGTTCATCTTTCTAGGCTCATCTTTGAAACTTTAGTGCTGATTCCCCTCCTATTAAGTTAGCTTATGTGGTATTAGACTTTTAGAAGGTATTTTCCTTAGATTTCCTGGTATGCCTCCATATAGGGACATTGATTTTTGTATTGACTTTGAGATAGACATTTGCCCAATTTTCATTCCTCCTTAATGTATGTCTATGGCAGAGTTGAGAAAACTCAAAACTTAATTACAAGAATTGCTTAATAAGGAATTTATTTGCCCAATTACTTTACCTTGGGGTGCTTTAGTGTTATCCATTTAAAATAAAGATAGTAACATGCGGATTGAATCAACTTCAGGTAGAAGAAAAGAGTTATCATAAGGAATAATTATCCCTTGCCCTATATCAGATCTGTTTGACTAGTTGTAGGGTGCTTCAATATTCTCTAAGATTGACTTAAGGTCCGATTAACATTAGCTAGAAATTCAGACATAATATACATATGACAATTTTTATGACTCGGTGTGGGCATTATGAGTTTCTAGTGATGTCTTTCTAGTTAATCAATGTGCTGGTAACCTTTATGACCTTAAGGAATGGTATTGTCAAGTCTTTCTTGAATTTTTTAGTTATAATTTTTATTAATGATATTTTAATTTATTCCAAGAGAAAGAAAAAACATGAAAGTCATCTTCACATTGTTTTAGGAATTTTGAATTAGAAGTGGTTGAATGCAAAGTTCTTGAAATATGAGTTTTGGTTATCTTTAGTTGCCTTTTTAGGGCATGTGGTCTCGAAAAAAGGATTTATGGTAGATCCTCAGAAGATTAAGGCAGTTTTGAGTTGCATTTGACCTAGCTCTGTAACTGAAGTTAGGAGCTTCATGGGTCTTGATTGTTACTATCGTAAGTTTGTAAAGAATTTTTCTTTTATTTCTACTCACTTGACAAGATTGACTCAAAAGGAGATTCCATTCACATGATCATATAAGTGTGAGGAGAGCATTCAAAATCCCAAGACACTTTTGACAACAACTATTATTCTTTCATTATTGGTTGGAGGTAAGGATTTTATTGTATGTTATGATTCTATACTATTGGGTTTGGGTGCTACATTTATTTGGGATAGGAATGTCATTTCTTATGTTTTTTTAGGCAATGAAAGCCTCATGAAAATAATTACCCAAATCATGACTTGGATTTTCCAATAGTGGTGTTTGCACTTAAAATTTAGAGATTATATTTATTATGTCAAGTGTAAGGTATTCATAGGCAATCATAGCCTACAAGATGTGTTCATGCAAAGCGATTTGAACTTGAGATAAAGAAGAAGGATGAAATTATTGAAAGATCATAATGTGACCATCTAGTATTATTTTAGTAAGGCCAATATGGTGGCAGACATATTGAACTAAAAATCGGTAAGTATGGGTAGTTTATCTAATTTGAGAGTGTTAAGGTGACCCTTGGCAAGGAAGTTTCATGCTCTATCATCCTGATTCATGCAATTTGGTATTTCACAAACGGGTGGAGTATTGGATAGTGTTGAGGTAAAGTCAACATTCCTTGATGAAATCAAGGCTAAATAGTCTAAGGATAGGAAATCAAATAGACTCCAGAACAAGGTGGTGTTTGGTGAGGCTGCAGATTCCACTCTTGAGGTGGATAGTTTACTGTGGTTTAGAAAGGAAGCATATTCTTCTAGGCTGCACTTTTAGCAAGAACATTTTGAATCATATTTTGAATCATATTCTAAGACAAGAGGGTATTTTCTTGTTAAAACTCATGGTTTGCAATATTCATTCATCTAGATGCAACCAAGATGTACCATAATTTGAAGTAGCTTTATTGGTGGCCTGAGATAAAGAAAAACATGGAGAAGTTTATATTCAAATTCCACAAAATTCAGCAGGTAAAGTACAAGCATCAAAGGAATATAGGTTTTCTCTAAAAGATGTCCGTTATCGAGTAGAAGTAGTAGCAAATAGATATGGATTTTGTGGTAGGTCTTTCTAGGACCTTTGGAAAGCATGAATCAATTTGGGTTATAGTTGATAGGAGGAGTAAATTAGTCTATTTCATTTCAATTGATTGGACTTCATTTCTAAGTAATTATCCAAAATCTACATGAGGGAGATAGTAAGGCTACATGCAATTACTTTCTATTATTTCTGATAGAGGTATGCAATTTACTTCTAAATTTTAGGATAGGTTACATGAATAGTTGGGAGACCAACTCACTTTTAGCATAAACTTTCATGCTTAAACTAATGCATAGTCAGAGAGGATAATTCAAGAGTTTAGGGACATATTGATGGAATTTCTAATCAACTTTAGTGGCCAATGGGACCAGTTCTTGACATTGTGTGAGTTATCCTACAATAATAGTTATCACTCTAGTATTAATAAGTCTCTATTTTAAGCACTCTATTGGATGATGTATTGATCGACCATTGGATGGTTCGGTGTGGGTTATGTGAATTCTTTGGGCACTAATTTGGTGAAGGATTCTTAGGAAAAGGTAAGATTTATCCAAACCAAGTTGTTTGCAACTTATAGTTGGAAAAAATAATATGGAGATCATAAGTTCATGGACATTTCATTCAAGGTTGGTGAACAACTTTTATTTAAGGTGTCTCGTATGAAGGGAGTCATAAGATTTGGTAAGAAGGGAAAAATTGGTCTTCGGTATCTCTCCATTTAAGGTTCTTGCATATGTGGGTTGGAATCAACACCAAACTTGTTAGGTATCCATCTAATGTACCATGTATCAATGCTTAATAGATACTATTAGAATGGGGACTATATTATCAAGTGGAATTCAATTTGGGTAGATAAAGATCTTTCTTAAGAGAATGAGCCAATTGCCATTCTTGACCGACGTTTTGGAAAGCTGAGGACAATAAAAATTCAATGAGTAAAGATCCAATGAAAGAATTGTACAACTAAAAGATTCACTTGGTAAATTGAGAAAGATATGCAGGACAAGTACCCTCACTTGTTTGAGGATATATGTTCTCTTTCTTTTCTTGACTTGGCTTATTTTTTCTTAATTGAACATTTAGATATAAATGATGGGTAATTTGATATCTATTGTAACAAGTCTTTCCATCATTATGGATGAGTCAAACGGGAAAACATTTGGGTTAATTTTTTCTTGAATTTGAAGTTAAAATTGCTATGCTAAGCTAGTCTTCCATGAAATTTGAGAGAAGTATCTTCTTGGCTAACTTGAGAATGGATTGGGTAAATATACAGAAGTTCAACATGTTTTTTTGTTAGCTAATATTATAAGGAATCCGTAGGATTTTTTTAAACTATAATTGAGTGAGTAGAACTCCTGATATAAAATCTGAGGCAAAGAGGTTTGTTTGAAATATCATAGTCTGAGGGTGGGTTATGAAAAATGCAAAACTGGGAGTTTTCTTGAGTTTATGCCTTGCCACACCCGCTATAGTGGGGCCCATATTTCCATGGGGCTGTCGCTATAGCAGAAATTTTTTTACTATAGTAGAAGTTAAAGAAGGTCAATCTTGCAATAGTAGGGTAAATCACTCTATAAGCAAAGAAATCCCTAAAAATGGGCTTTTATTCCTAAACACTTTTTGGGGAGGGCTCAAGCAATTTGGTGTAATTTTCACTTATTTTCCACTACAAATGTTTTTAAAGGTAAGTTATTTATCCCTATTAACTAGTTTTTTGATTTCTTAACCTCGGAATCAATATACTAGGGGTCTGAGGGAGGGTTTTGCTTGACCTAGCTGTATTTTCTTATGCAAAGGAGATAAATTGATGTAAAACCTTTAGGTTTTAGTAATGATTATTTATTTACTTTTGCATGACCATAATTCACTACTGTAACTATGAAATTGGTAGTTTTAAGATGAATCATAGTGGGAAAGTGCTAGAATGGGGTGGGGGATAATCATGAAATTGGCCTTGGGATTCTAAAATAGGTTGTAATCCTCAAGATTGTAGGTCATGTGATTGATTATGTGTCATATTCCTATTTTATACCATAAAAAAGTGGAAATTGCATGAAAAGGGAACGCTCAGGTTCTTTACAATATTTTAGGCTTGGAATGAAGTAGTTGATAATTTTAATATAGTTGAAACCCAATTTATTTTATGTATACATGCTAACTATTTCATTGTATTGGTTTTATTATGCATGCTCAAGGAAATTGAATAAATATTTTATATCCTAAGTGTTAATTATGTGCAATTAGCTTATATGTACAATATTTTGGTTGTTACAAGTGTTATTTTATATGCATGGTTGTTATGATATTTGTCATTATTGTGGAATGTAGTGGTATTTGGACATCTTTACAAGACTGGTTGGTATAAGGTTGCTAGACCCTTGATGTTTAGGATTTAGTACATGGACAAGAGCTCATTATCTGTAGGTCATGACTAGTAGGCGACTATAAGACTTTTAGAATATATGTACAAGGCACAAGTGAGAATGACAGTTCCTAATGTGAATTTTGGAGTTATTTATTTCTTGATTGTATTGGTTCCCAGAGAGAACCAAGATTAAGTGTTACCATATTATGTTGGTTGCTTGAGTGAATCAGGTTATGTCCTTAATTACTAAGGATGCTTTATTTATGCAAACTAAGATGCCTGATAATTACCTTATTATTGTTCTTTAGGATCTTTAAGTGGTTTGAGCTTATTTTAAGTTATGAATTACTCCGTATTGTCTATTACTTGTGTAATTGGGACATGATTAACATGATTAGTGCATCATGGTTGATGACTCAGAGTCTTATTGTTGGTCATATTTTGAATTGACTCATATTGACAAAAATTTTGTCATAATTGTTACAAGGTTAAGTGTTATGACCTTGCAGTAGAGTTGTATGATAGGGTTCATGGTTTTCTCATTGTACTATGCTATGGTAATCTGGTCATATTTCTCATTTGAGTTGGCCGGTGACCCTACCTACATATCCTTATTTTTGTGTGTTGATACTATATGCACCCTTTTTTTATTGAGGGAAGAACATATACTAGCGACTATTCTATCACCTCAGATGTCATTCAGACATATTCTAATTCAAGAGTGATTTACATCTTCTATGCTTCCATGAGTTCTTTACTTATTTTTCTGGTCCATTGTATGAACTTAGATATTTCTTTCATTTTGTAGTTGCACCCTCTTTTTGAAAATTATGAGTGTTTTGATGCAATGTTTTTAAGGTTCTAGGGGATTATTTAATGTTTCATTATTTTGCATTTATCTTCATTAGAGATGTTGAATACTACTTTTGTTAATGATATATATTTAGTTGCCTATTTTTAGCTGAGTGTTGGATGATTTATTTGGTTAGTTGGTTTTCCCACCAGAGGTTAGTATGGGTGCAACTCACGATAGGCTTGGGTCCTGACACACTTTTACTTCAATCATATATATACTATACAACCTTCTTATAAGGTCCTGCACAAAACTCTCTAGGATGCAAGCTTATGTAACACCTAATTGAGTAGTGTACTACTATATCCTACGATGTTTATACCCCTTAACATATCCCCAACTCATCCATACCTCTAATCATACCCATAATGGTACTATACATAAGATAGTCTCTAAACATCAAAATTTGGTCAGGCAATGAAGAACCCATGACTTCCTATTACTATCTCATGAGTTCCAACTAACATGACACTTAAAAGTTCTAGTAAACAAACAATAAAGAAAAATGGGACACCTCTCCATGGATTTTTTGACATTCATAAACCACCAGAACGTATTACCAAAGATTAGACCTTGTAAAAGGAAAAATTCCCAACTCATATAATCAATTCAAGCCCAAGAGAGGAATGATATTTTAGTGGCTTTACCTTACTTAGTGTAATATTTTATTCCCCTAACTTACACTTGTTCAAGAGTTTGAACCCTAATTTAACTTAGCTTGAACAGAAAGATAATATTCAAGAACTTTAAAGGTATTTGATGACTGCTCTATGAAGCTAAGTAAAAAAAACAAGAAAACTCTGTAAATCAATTTTCTTTTCCAAGTTAAAATGGATAGAATGAGGCAATTTCCATCCTTTTAAATGGACCCTCTTTGGACAACTTTCTGGACTAATTTAGTTCCATAAGTTGTCAAGTAGGCAATGCATCTCCTTGGTAATTTAACTAGTGCCTTTGTGGATTTAAAATTATTGGGCCTTGGATACCCATTTTTAATTTTCTCTTAATCAATTTGTTCAAGAATTAATTCAAGACGGTAATGCTTCTACTTGACCCTTTAAGCTGGTCAAAGAGTCTTAGTAAGTGGTGCACTAACTTTATTTAATAGGTTGGTCAATAATTTAAAGTAGGTGTCACATACTAGCTTAACTAAGTTACAAAACTAGATCACTTGTTTTATTCCATTTTTCTCAATCATAACCCTTTCATTTTACTTAACACTTGTTTATATTTGGCCACTGTAACCTTAAAGTAGAAAATAATCTTTCTATCTAGAGTTTAAATACTCCATTTGAGGTAAACTTGGTGTAACATCCCATAGTTATAACGCTTTATTAATGCATTTAAAATGACCTTTAGGACCCTCTTTTTGATGGTAGACTAAGTTTGGACGTTGTGGAGGGTGTTGGGGTGTTTTACGGCCTCAAAATCAATTGTTCATCACAAAGTAAGGTCCATCCAATGGTTGTTCATCGTATGTCCATCACCAACATCCACTGGAATGGCTAGGCGACGGGTAATGCGCCGCCCACTTAGGAGCTAGGTGATGGGCTGCATCACCCACATAGAGGCTAGGTGATGGTTTGTGCATCATACACCTTGGCCTGTGCCATGGGATGTGCGCCATATGGATAAGGCATAGAGGCATAAGGGTTCCATTTTATGTTATTTAAGTATAATAAGGTCCTTTACATCCCACAACCGTTCGTAAACATCAATAGATGAAATTAAGTTCATTATTCACGATTTATCACTAACAAAAATTTGTAGTTCATATTTCTTAGGCACAAGAAGGGAAAACAACCTAGGGTTGGGAGATTAAGCATCAAGAGTTAAATTTTTTCAATGTTTTCATCAATCTAAGGTATGTGGTACGATCCTAAACCTCATAGGCATAGATTTACAATTTTAAACAAGCTCTAAAAAGTATATAGTAATGCATACGAAATGGGTTTCGAAAGTATTGATGAACATGAATTGAAATTCCCATTTAATGATCAAGTCTAATAGAAATTATAGTGTTGTACCCTAAACTTGAAATATTTTCATGTGTTCAGGTGATATTAAGTGTGACAAGTAAAATAAGAGCATGATCTATATAATTTTCGCTATTATTATGAGACCCATTGTTTTTACATGTTGTGGGTTGATTATATGGATAGCTAAAAGCTTGAATTTGAAGGATTATTGTCATGTATGAATTGGACTATTTTTATGCCTAAATGAGAAGGTGTTTTTCTTGATTTACAAATGTTCATATTCCTAATAGATATTGCATATAATTGATGAGAAAGATGACTATCATTTATAAGAGGTTGAAGAAAGAGTGTGTTGACATTAGTTTTCTTGCTCTTTTGAAATATGAATTCTCCTGTGAATTTTAAATCTTTTAATCTCATGTGAATTTTAAATCATTTAGTTTTTCAATAATAATCTTTGAAATAAGAAGGGCATTAGAGATGTTATGGTATGAAATAAAGGACTTGCAAGTCTGGGTATGACGATACCCTGTTATGATGTGCCCTAAATAGAATAAGAGAAAAACTATTTACAGAAAGAAAAAACCATTCTTAAGAGTCTAAAATGGGTCTTAAAGAGCATTAGATGGTTACCAGAAGAAGTCACGAGTTCAGCTAACTCATTGTTAGAAACCGTGATATGTGGACCCGAGTTTTATGTTGCCCTAAAATAGATGAATGTATAGTACAATGACCTGATGGAGAAGTAGAGATATAGAGACTCCAGCTCCCACAAAAAACTTTGGTTGGGGGCTTGGCCGTCGAGTCAAGGGAAAATTCCATATAGCCCATGGAATTATAGATTACAGGGTGTACCATCTAGCTCAGTAGATAAATCAGAAGTTGAGTCATGATTTCAAGAAGATGTTTTGAAGATCATCACATTATGCCCATGTGTTTTCATTTACCTCATGTTAAATGTTTTTATGAAATGCTATCACCTATGTTGTATAAAATATGTTATTTTGGATTGTTCTAAATACTAGTGCCATGTATATTGACCCCCCAATATTTCAGGTTCTGAGGCCATGTATCGTGTCCTACTTATCTGTAAATCGTTATTAGAAATTTGGAATTGGTGAGCCTCTCTTATTTAGGAAGGTCTTTTCACATTGTGGTGATTTCATTTGATATTAGTTCATGGTCCGACCGTGGGCCTTGTCCTGATATTAGACAGATTATTATTTTCCTATGGACTAAAGTCCCACATTGTTAAGTTAAAATAATAGAACTACTATGTTTCCAATTTACTTCTGCATTATTATATTAGATGAGTTATGCTTATGATTACAAGATAAGGGGCTCTCAAACCTTCATGGTTATGGATTCTCTTCGCATCCAAGGCCTTAGTTTGGGTTGTGACAAACTTGATATTAGAGCAAGGTTTATGGTCCATGGTTTCTATAAAGTTGCATCGGGTAAATTCCTTTTTATGAGTGTGTAGTGTGCCACACTTATAAGGAGGAAACTACTTGGGGTTTATAAATATTTCTCTTTATTCATGTTCTAGTTCATGCTATGGAGTCTGAATGTTCCCCTAACTAATTATTTCCTAAATTTTAGAGATTGATTATGTCTCACGTAGATCAAATGAGCATAACACCCATGCTGATGAAGTCTATCCTACTTAAGGGATGCTGACCCACAACAGAGCACGTACCTCAAAAATTGATACTACTCCAGGAGTTTCTCTAGTTCAGACTAGTAGAGCTCGGGCTTCTCGGTCCAATGTTAACTGCACCCAGCCTTCTTAGAGAGAAGTATTGAACGCTGAGTTTTGTCGGTCCATCCATATAATTTCTCAGCTTGTGGCTTCTCATTCCCATCGGTCCAGAGATGGGCATTCTGTGCCCCATTCATCTGAAATCACTTTGGCTGTCAATTCATGAGGCTGAACCCACCAACCTTTACTAGAATAAAGGTTGAGGAGGACCCCCAATGGTTTATTAATGAAATGGAGAAAATATATAAAGTCATGCATGCTAGTAAGGTTGAAAGGGTAGAGTTAGCAACCTATCAGTTGAAAGACATAGCTAGCAGTGGTATAATAAGTGGGAATATTTAAGAGTTAAATGTGTGGAACCTATTATTTAGGGTGAGTTTATAGAGACCTTCCTGAATTTTTTCTTCCTCCAGGAGCTGAGGGAAGAAAAATCTAAAGAATTCGTGAATCTGAAACAAGGAAAGATGAGTGTCAAAGAATCTACCTTGAAGTTCACCCAAATATCTTGTTATGCTCCAGAGTTGTGGGAAATATAAGGGCTCGCATAAAAAAGTTCACATTAGATCTCTCAGATAAATTGGTGTTAGAATACAAGAGGTAATGATGAACAAAGACATGGATATCTCTAGGTTATCAGTTCATATGCTGCAGGTGAAGGAGAATAAGAAGAGGTAGGCGGAGGTAAGTGAAAGAGAAAGACGGGCTGAGAGAGCTAGGTCTGTAGATCAAAATTTCAATGAGTAGAAATATGGTAAATGGAATAAGAATTGGTCAAAGAAGAAATTTTGGAGCAATAGTCAGTCTTCAGCTAGTACCTCGCTGCAAAAACCTCAAGTTGATCAGTGGTTTCATAATTTCCTACCTAACAGTGGGTCGAAGATGCTAAGTTACTCAGTCCCATGAGAGTGTACCTCAAACCTTTTGGTCATACCTACATTGTGGTTAATGTAGAATGGATCATCCAAGAAAGTATCAATTTGCTAGTCATGTATGCTATACCTACAGTTAGCCATGACATATCAGAAGGGGTTTTCCCTCAGCAAGAGGAAATTTTTGAGGTATTAAGACAAAGGTAAATTCCATAACTGCACAACCTAAGGGTACTACTTCTATTACTGGGGGTGGTCACAATCGGTTGTATGCCTTGTCTACCCATAAGTATTCAGAGGCTTCAAAGATATTGTACGGATATGTTATAGATTTCCTCTAGTGTTGTGTATGTGTTACTTGATTTGGGGTCTACCTTGTCTTATGTGACCCCTTACGTGGAAGTTAGTTTTGGTTTTGAGACTAAAGAAATTTTGAATCCTTTCTCTATTTCTACCCCATTTGGTGATTCTATTGTGGCTAGGAGAGTTTATAGAAATTGTGTGGTGTTTACTTTCCATTGTGATATTGTGGCTGATCTTGTAGAACTAAACATGGTTAATTTTGAAGCTCTACTAGGAATGGATTGGCCCCATTCATTTTATTCTACATTATACTGTAGATCTAGAAAGGTCACATTCTCTTTTACTAATGAGCCAGTGATAGAGTGGGAGAGATATTATATAGCACCAAAGGGGAAATTCATATCTTATCTTAGGGCCCGTAAGCTAATATCAAAGGGTTATCTATATAATCTTGTTCAGGTTAAAGATTCTAGCACTAAAAGTCATTCTCTCTGGTATGTTCTTGCAGTTAATGAATTCTCGAAAGACTTTCCTAAAGACCTCCTTGGGATACCACTAGATATGGAATTTGGCATTAACCTATTATCGGACACTCAGCCTATTTCTATCCTTCTATGCAGAATGGTTCGTTTTGAATTAAAAGAGTTAAAAGACCAGCTAGAAGTCCTTCTTGACAATGGCTTTGTTTATCCTAGTATCTTTCCCACTATACAAGTGTGAGATCTAGCTTATTTTTATTGTTTACCTGGGGAACATTATTTCTAGTGAGGGAATTAAGGTTGACCCCCAAAAGGTTGAGGCAGTGAGAATATGGCCTAGCCCCATGACTCCAATTGATATCCAAAGCTTATTGGGTTTGGCAGGTTATTACAAAATATTTGTAAAGATATTTTCATCAATAGCTACTCCACTTACTAGATTGACTCAGAAAAATGTGAAATTTTTGAGGTCTAACTCGTTTGAGAATAGTTTTGAGAAACTTAAAGACAAGTTGACTACTACACTGGTTTTGACCCCTTCTGGGGGTACAGAGGGATTTGTGGTTTACTGTGATGCTTTCTGGGTGGGACTTGGGTGTGTACTTATGCAGAATGGTAAATTGGTGCATTATACATCTAGGCAGTTAAAGGTGCATGAGAAAAACTATCCCACCCATAATCTAGAGTTAGTAATGATGGTATTTTCACTGAAGATTTTGCTGAATTATCTTTATGGGGTGCATGTTAATATATTTACTGATCATAATAGTTTCCAGTATGTTTTATGTAACACCCCAATTTTTCTGAACCAGAATGCTACACGGTGCTTATGATCCTGAAGGACCACAAGCTAACCCATGACTAATATTTGTACCTGTATACTGCATAATAGATATGTAAAATGCAGAAAACATGAACAATAGGCCATAAGGTTCAACTGAATAAAATATCTGACAAATTATAACATCCATATGGGGTATCAAATACCCAAAATAACTGAAGTCTAAAACAAATCTAAACTAAATCTAAAAGCCTCTTAATTCTGTTTGAGTAAGGAGTTGAAAGAACATTTCTCCAACTAACTCCGTAAACTGAAAGATAACCGAACAAAATAAATAAAGTCAAATCATATCGTTCTCAAATGAAATGGACTCACAACAACTTTGTATACTAAAATGTGACTGCTACTGATGATATGGAACTCGTGGCTCTGAACCTATAGTGTAACAAAAAAGAAATCACCATAGCACAAATGCGTCAGTACAACTGAAAGTACTGAGTATACGAGTGAGGTAGGCTATATGTAAAAGGGATTACATACATGAGCTGTGCTAACTGAATGACTAATATGAATGTGAGAGTTTAAACATGCATAGATAGTAATTGAGATCGTGTATACGTGATATCTAAAATCTGTACGCTAATACATGGTTTATTGATATCTAACATGACTAATACTGGGATTTCTGATAACATGGATGACTGTGTCTGACAGTCCTAAATCTGATGGAACTACCTGAGTTTTGTACTGTAATTGAATTGACTATATCTGACAGTCCTGGTATACTGAAATCTAAAGAACTATCTGAGTTATTTTACTAAGATTGAGACTGAAACTATGGGAGGTAGTTTTTTAACCGGCATACCCCAAGTGCACTATAATAGCTGAGTTGGGGTCCAATCTGTGCCCTGATTAGAAGGGTGTCAATACCACGCCACTGGTAAGGACAAGCTGTGAGTGACCTTTATCTGGCAGGTTACTCTAATGAGAATGGTGGTACCCTGGTCTGATAGGTCAAATCACCTCATCAACCCTAATCTAATAGGTTATTATGTCTCAACCTACGCTGGCTATGTAGTTCTGGAACACAAAGATGACTGCTAAGAATCACACCCTTATCTGGCAGGTGAGTTCCCATCCTTAGGTTCACTCGGCGCGAACTTCTACTCTCATCTTAAAAGATTGAACATGATTAACTGACTGTACATGGATTGAGTAACTAATTTCTGTTGACTGGTAGAATAGTACTATTATCTAAGAATTAACTGAGATCATGAGATTTCTGAGATTTCCTGAGTCACATGACTGTCTGTTCTATAAATAATGACTTGACTAAGAGTATTGTGATAACATGATATGGCTCTAGGTACATAACTATATTTCTGAGGTACAAGTACCCTCAGGAGTCGATGGAAGGAAACTGACACACATGACTGACTTGATCATAATAATAGAGTCCACAATTCACAATATCATAAGTAGGGGATTTCATACTGTACTTGGTTCTCAACATCTTATACATGGAAGGGTATGCACACAATATGTTTATACTCGTGTTGCTTTAATATCATGCTCATTCCATATCAAAACAATAACACACAACAATAATATGGAGTTCATGTGGATTCATAAAGAATAGAACATGGGCTTGTCATTTAAGCACTATTAAGTCATAAAAATATGGATTCTATCTTTCTTTGAATTTTATCAAACACCTTACATGGACAACTTTGGGCATAGGTGTACTTATCAATTTGACAATCTTAATCCATCCAAAATTCATGGGTTTCAACTAACCTACTCACATGCTTCATGAAAAACACATCAAGATGCAACCTTGAATCCAAACAATAATCATCAACATGAATATAGTCATAACACAAAAAGGAAATCATAATTTATAATTTAAACATGATTCTTGAGCTCCATGGATGAACATTATGCATACCTTAGTGATTGAATCTTGAAAGAGATATAATGTTTATGAAGGTTCTTGAAGAAATCCTTAGGCTTGATCTTGATTTTTCTTGACTAGGGTTTAACCCCTTTGGGAGAGAATGTTCTTGTTCTTATGGAGAAGATCTTGAGAGAAAACCCTAATCTTATGGTTGAGAGTGTATGAGAGATATTATTGAGATGTTTAACTAAAGATAATGGAAGATAATATGCTCCTTGAGGGTTATAAGTCATGGGAAGTGAAGGAAAAAGATCAAAATACCCTTACTAAACCACTTCCCAGTTGCTGAAAATCTAAGGCTGACAACATTCGTGACAAGTCGTCAAGTTGGTGATAAGTCGGCATGAAATGTCGTCACAAAAGGGTGAAATCTTGATTTTCTGGTTAAGGTTGACGACATTGGTGATAAGCTATCACGTACATGACGAATTATCATAAAATGTCATCATTGGGGGTGGAAATTTTCCCAGGGATGGTGACATTGGTGATAAGTCATCACGCTTGTGACAGCTTATCACGAATGTCAACACTCAGTCTCCCAGCCTAACATGCTAGAGTAAAATAGGAATAACTCTTTGTTTCAATATAGGATTTAGGCAAAATTGATATAGTTAGAAAGATAATTAAAGTATCTATCCGTTGGTGGGTCATGAGATTAGAAATTTATAGAATAATGAGATATATTCTTATTTGAAGTTGACTATACCAAATCCTTCTCAATAATTCAATCGGTAAGGAAATGTTTTGATCCATCTATTAACTAGGACACTTTTGAAGCCTTAATATGAATAAACCTTGATCATAACACTACCGAAGAACTAAAAATTTATTACTCATAAGTTCGAAGCATGATCCTAAAATGTCTGAACTTTTGGGGCATTACATTTTCACACAAAAAGAATTAAATCTCAGAAAAAGATGGTGGATGAAGTTGTTGAAGGATTATGCATGAGCCTGCATCATCATCCAGGTGAGGCCAATGTGGTGGCTGATGCCGTTAGCAGATTGTCCATGGGTAGCCTTTCTTATTTGGAGAAAGAAAAAAGAATATGGTGAAGGATATTCATCGTCTTGCTAATATGGGAGTTTAACTTCTAGATTTTAAAGATGGAAAAGTATTCGTACAAGAGGTAGTTGAATCATCCTTATGTACTGAGGTTAAGGAAAAATAATCCAGAGATCCCATTTTGATGCAAATTAAGGAAGATATTAGTCAACAAAAAGTAATGGCATTTCAAATTTGAGGTGATGGTATTTTGAGGTATTAAGGTCGACTATATGTGCCATATGTGGATGCGTTTAGGGATAGGATTATTGACAAAGCTTAAACTTCAAGGTGAATTGTTCACCCCAGCTCTACTAAGATGTATCACGATCTTATGGTGATTTAGTGATGGAATAACATGAAAAAAATATTGCTAACTTTGTTGTTAAGTATTTGAATTGTCAACAAGTTAAGATGGAATATTTGAAACCAGTTGGTGCTTCCTAAGAGATAGCTTTGCCTTTTTGTAAATGAGAGATGATCAACATGGACTTTATTAGAAAACTTTTGGGATCCCAAAACCAGTATTACTCCATTTGGGTAATTGCAGATAGGATGACCAAGTCTGTCTATTTTATTTGAGTGCAGACTAATTACTCGGTGGATGATTATGCAAAAATGTACATTCGAGAGATAGTTCATTTGCATGGGGCTTCAGTGTCTATTATATTTGATAGAGGTACATAATTATCTTCTCATTTTTGGCACTCTTTTTTAGAGGGATTTACGTACCCAAGTAAACCTTAGCATGACCTTCCACCCTCAAATGGATGGGCAAGCAGGGCACACCCTTCAGACCTTAGAAGATATGTTGAGTGCTTGAGTCATAGACGTTAATGGTAGTTGGGTGGATCATTTTCCATTGATAGAGTTCACCTACAACTATTGTTATCACTCTAGCATCCAGATATCTTCTTTTGATACTCTATATGGGAGGAGATGTAGGTCCTCAATTGGGTGGTATAAAGTGGGTAAAACCCATTTTTTTGTCCTGACCTTGTTCATTCGACGATAGAGAAAGTGAAAGTCATTACGGAGCGACTTAAGACAACTCAGAGTCATTAAAATTCTTTCACCGATATTTGAAGAAGGGAGTTAAAGATTGAGGTTGATGATTGGGTATTTCTAAAAGTCTCCCCTATGAAGGGAGTCATTCATTTTGGAAATAAAGAAAAACTTAGTCCATGTTACATAGGCCTTTATCAGATTACGAGAAAGATTGATGGGGTTGCTTATGAGCTAGATTTTCTCACAAGTTTAACTTCTGTCCATCCTATATTTCATGTATCAATGATGAAGAAATTTATTGGAGATCATTCTCTTGTGTTGCCTTTGGAAGAATTTAATGTAAAAGATTCATTGTTATATAAATAAAAAATCATTGCTATCATAGATCGCCAAGTTCAAAAGTTGGGAAGTAAGGAGATAGCTTTTGTTAAGGTGTTGTGGAAGAATCATAAATTTGAGTAAGATACTTGGGAGTTGGAGAATGACATTCATATGAGATTCGACACTCTTTAAACTGTGGATGATGATATGGAAGGTATTAATATTATAATACTCTTATCTTTCCAAGTTATGTTTGAAATCATGCTCATTGTGCACCTAGTTATCATTTGGGGATGAATGATTCGAAGGAGTGGATAATGTACATCTTATAGTTGTAACACTCTATTAATGTATAAAAAATGACCTTTAGGACCCTGTTTTGTATGGTAAACTAAGTTTGGACGTTGTGGAAGGTGTTAGGGGTGTTTTAGGTCCTCAAAATCAAGTGTACATTGCAAAGTAAGGTCCATGCGATGGATGTGCATTGCATAGCCATTGGAAACAGCCATCAAAATAGCTAGGCGATGGGCAATGCATCACCCATATGGGAGCTAGGCGATCGAAAATGTGTTTCCTATATAGAGGCTAGATAATAGGCTATGTGTCGCACACCGTGGCCTATGCCACGGGCTGTACGTTGCATGACTAAGGCATAATGGTGTAAGGGTTCCATTTTTTGTTATTTTAAGTTCAAAAAGTTCCTTTAACGTCCCTAAATATCTATAGACAAAATTATGGTTACTATTCACATTTTATCACAGACAAAAATCCCCAGTTCATCTTCCTTAAGCACAAGAAGGGAAAACAACCTAGGTTTGAGAGATTAGGCCTCAAGACTCAAAGTTTCTCAATGTTTTAGTCAATCTAAGGTATGTGGTACTACCCTAAACCTCTTGGGCATAGGTTAACTGTATTAAACAAGCTCTAAAGAGTATATACTTATGCATACAAAATAGGTGTCAAAAATATTGATGAACATGCTTTGAAATTCCCATTTTATGATGAAGTCTTATAAAATTATAGTGTTGTACCCTAAACCCAAATTGTTTTCATGTGTACAAGTGATATTACGTGTGATAAGTTAAATGAGAGCATGATCTATGTAATTTCCTCTATTATTATGTGACCCATTGTTTATATAAGTTGTGGGTTGATTATATGGATAGCTAAAAGTTTGAATTTGAAGGATTATTGTCATGTATGAATTGTATTATTTTTATGACTGAATGAGAGGGTATTTTTATTGAATTATATATGTTCATGTTCCTAATAGAGAATTTCATATAATAGATGAAAGAGATGACCACCATTGATAAAGGGTTGAGGAGAGAGTGTTTTGATATAAGTTATCATTTTCTTTTGAAATAAGAATTTTTATGTGAATTTTAAATCTTTTGCATTGTCAGTAATACACTTTGAAATAAGAAAGGCAGTAGAGATGTTATGGCAAGAAATGAAGGACTTGCAAGTCTGGGTATGACGATACCATGTTATGATGCTCCCTAAATAAAATAAGAGAGAAATAATTTATAAAAAAAAGCATGATTTTTAAGAGTCTAAAATAGGGCTTCAAGAGAGTTTGATGGTTACTCGAAGAAGGAAAGAGTTTAGATAACATATTGTTCGTAATCGTGATTTACTGACACAGGTTTTATATGTCCCTGAAATATCGGATCATACTCTGGTTCAGGTTTTATAGAGATTCCAGCCCTTGTGGCAAATTTGGGATAAGGGCTTGGCCTTCGATTCAAGCGTGGAATCCATATAGCCCATTGAATTACAAATTGTAGGGTGTACCATCTAGATCAGTAGAGAAATGAAGAGTTGAATCATGTTTTTAAGAAGTTATTTTGAAGCTCATCACATTATGCCAATGTGTTTTAATTTACCTTATGTTAGATATTTTTATGAAATTCTCTCGTTTATGTTGTATAATAATATATTATTTTGGATTGTTCTATGTACCAATACCTTATGTATTAACCCACTATATTTCAGGTTCTGAGGCCTAGTTCCATGGCCTCGCTCATTAGTAGATCATTATTAGACATTTGGAGTTTTTGAGACTCTCTTATTTTGGAAGGCCTTTTTCCCATTGTGTTGATTTCATTTGATATTAGTTTATGGTCAGACCAGGGGCCTTGTTCCGGTTTCAAACAGATTATTATTTTTCAGTTTAGTAGAGACTTCGTAGACTTGTTATGGATAGTTTTGGATTTTCTTATGGACTTAAGTCCTACATTATTAAGTACAAATAATAGAACTATAATGTTTCTAGTTTACTTCTGCATTATGATAATAGATGAGTTATGCTTATGATTACAAACTAGGGGGTTCATTGGGCCTTCATGGTTTAGGATATCCGTTGTGGCAAGGACCTTGGTTTGGGTCGTGAAAAACTTTGTATCAGAGCACGATTCATTATCCAGGGTATCTATGAAGTCACGTCGAGTCGATTCCCTTTTATGTGTGTGTAGCGCGCCACACTTATAAGAAGGAATCTACTAGGAGTTTAGGAATGTTTCTCTTTCCTTATATTCTACTTCATGCTATGGATTCTAAGTGTTCCCCTAACTCATGAGTTCATATATTTAAGAGATTGATCATGCCTCCTGTAGATCAAATGAGTGTAACACCCATGCTGATGATATCCGTCCTACTCATGGGATGCAGACCCATAATAGAGCCCATACCCCAGAAATTGATGCTACTCCAGGAGTTCCTCTAGTTCAGACTAGTCTACCTCGGGCTCCTTAGTTTGGTGTTAACCATACACAGCCTCTTCAGAGAGAAGTTTTGAATTCTGAGTTTCGTCAGTGTATCCATATGATTGCTCAGCTTGTGGATTCTTAATCTGTTAGTCAAAAGATAGGAGTTTGGTGCCCAGTTCATCTGAAATGACTAAGGTTGGACAATTAATGAGGCTGAACCAACCCACCTTTACTGGAATAAAGGTTGAGGAGGACCCCTCTATGGTTTATTGATGAAATAGAGAAAATATTTAGACTCATGCATGCTAGTGAGGTTGAAAGGGTGGAGTTGGCAGCCTATTAGTTGAAGGACGTAGCTAGCCATTGGTATAATAAGTGGGAAGATTTGAGGTGTGAGTGTGCATAACCTGCTGTATGGGGTGAGTTCGTAGAGGCTTTTTTGGATCTTTTTCCCCCCAGGAGCTAAGGGAAGAAACAGCTGAAGAATTCATGAATCTAAAATACGAAAAGAGGAGTGTCAAATAATGTACCTTGAAGTTCACCAAACTATCCCATTATGCTATAGAGTTAACGGGCAATATGAGGGCTCGATATGAAAGTTTACATTCAGTCTCTCAAATAAATTAGTGTTAGAATGGAAGGGGGAGATGCTCAATAATGATATGGATATCTCAGGGTTATCAGTACATATTTAGTAGGTGGACGAGGAGAAAAAAAAGGCAGGTGGGGGTAAGGTAAAGAGAAAGACATGCTAAGAGAGCTAGGTTTGCAGATCAAAACATCAATCAACAACAAGGTGGATTATGGGATAAGAATTAGTCTAAGAAGAATGTTTAGAGCAATGCTCAGTCTTCATCTAGTACCTCGATGCCCAAACCTCCATTTGATCAACAATTTCAAAATATTTAGCCTAACTGTGGGTCGAGAATGCAGGGTACTCAGTCCAACGGGAGTGTATCTCAAACCTTCCGATCATAATCATGTTTTGGCAAGTGTGGAAGGGATCATCCGGGAAAGTATCATTTTGATGGTCATGTGTGCTATACCTGTGGCCAGCTAGGCCATATCAGGAGGGACTTTTCTTCACCAAGAGTTAATTTTAGAGATGCTAAGTCCTAGAAAAATTCCGCAGCTCCACCATCTAAGGGTACTACTTCTGTTACTAGGAGTGGTCACAACCAATTGTATGCCTTGTCTACCCATAAGGATTTAGAGGCTTCACAGAATGTAGTTATGGGTCTATTACAGATTTACTTTTGTGATATATATGTGTTACTTGATTTGGAGTCTACCTTATGTAATGTGACCCCTTACATGGAAGTTAGTTTTGGTTTTGAGCCAGAAGATATTTTAGAACCTTTATCTACTTCCACCCATGTTGGTCATTCTACTATGGCTAAGAGAGTTTACAGAAATTGTGTGCTATCTATTTTTCATCGTGATACTGTAGCTAATCTTGTAGAACTGAACATGGTTGATTTTGATGCTATACTGGGAATGGATTAGATCCATTCATATTATGCTACATTAGAATGTAGAACCAGAAAGGTCACCTTCTCTTTTCCTAATGAGCCAGTGATGGAGTGGGAGGGATATTCTCTAGCACCTAAGGGAAATTCATATCTTATCTTAGGGATCATAAGATCATTTCAATGAGTTATCTGTATCATCATGTTCGGGTTAAAGATTCTAGTATTGAAAGTCTTTCCCTCAACTTTGTTCTTGTAGTTAATGAATTCTTGGAAGTCTTTCCTGGTGACCTCCTCAAGAAAACACCAGATTGAGAGATGAATTTTTGGCATTAACTCGTTGATGGACACCTGAACTATTTCTATTCCGCCATACAAAATGACACTTGTAGAATTGAAAGAGTTAAAAGAGCAGATAAAATACCTTCTTAAAAAGGCTTTATTCTTCCTAATATATCCCCCTGGGGTGCTACAGTAGTATACGTGCATAAGAAATATGGTTCCCTCTGTATATATATAGATTATCATTAGCTGAATAAAGTCATAGTTAAAAATAAGTACCCTCTCCCCTGAATCAATAATTTTTTTTACCAATTTTAAGGTGCCAAATATTTCTCTAAGATAGACCTTTATTTGAGATACATTCATTGAAGGTTAGAGAGAATAATATTCCTAAAACTGCTTTACAAAATTGGTATGGTCACTATGAATTCCTAGCCATGTCTTTTGGACTGACTAATACCCCGACATCATTTACGGATCTCATGTATAGGGTGATTCACCCATTCCTACATCTATTCATCAAAGTATTTATTGATGACGTCTTAATTTACTCTAAGATTAAGGAGGAACATGCCAATCACCTCCGAATCATCCTTCAAACCCTTAAGAACCATGAGTTGTATAAAAACTTTCTATATGTGAGTTCTGGTTTAGAGCTGTTGATTTCCTGGGGCACACTGTTTCTAGTGAGGAAATTAAGGTTGATCCCCAAAATCTTAAGGCAGTGAGAAAATGGCCTAGACCCACATCTCCAATCGACATCTGGAGCTTCTTAATTTGAGGCATCATAGGTGGCTAGAGTTACTTAAGGACTCTCTATTTTTTTATTTGAGCAAGGCAATCATAGTAGAATATTCCTTGATGCAATAGGCAGTGATCATAGGGAGTTTTTCTTTCTATTCAGTTTTGGAGTGACCTTTGTATTTGGGCATGTATTCATTGGCTAATAGTTAACTCGACTTGATATTTATGACCTAAAAAGGATTCTTTCGTATATTAAGGCCCGGACTATATTATTGGATTGTTTCCTGTATTGAGGCTTGGTTTATGTTGTTATAACATAGGTTGTATTAAAATAAAAGGGTAGTTACACCTAATGGCTTGACTCTATCCTAGGTTGTTCCAACTTTTAGTAACTTGGTTGTAATCTCTCTTGAGTTTATTGGTAATCTTGCATGTGGAAACATCTTGTATGAGACTCATGTTTTTAATAATTTCTGTACTACCTCTTTGCATTTGATGATTTCCATGTTAGAATTGGATTTGTCTTCTTTATAACTTTGACCCTGCTAAAATTTCATCGATGTTTAAGCCAATGGTGGCACCACCCTTGGTATGGTCGCATAATGGAATAAGGAAATAATTATGTTTTAGGACCTTTGTAGTTTCGGTATTCCATGATGATTCTACTAACAGAATCCTTTACATATTGTATAATAAATTTCTCTTATTGATTACAAAGGATTATTTATTGTATTTCAAATTTATGCCTCCATTGTATGACACTTATAGTTTTAACCCTTGTTCTAGCCCTCATTCTTTGAGGAATTCATGGGTTTTTGTCCTTCTAACATGTTTGCAAAATTTGGATTCAAGGATGAATCATTTTGAAGAAGGAGGGGATGACACGAGGATGGTTAACTCAATTTGTTCTACAACTATACTACATAACCATGGTGATTGGTTGAATGCATATCATGGAGCACAATAGTAAGGGCTTCCATATATATACATACATACATATATATATACACACATATATATACATACATACATATATATATACACACATATATATAAATATATATATATATATATATATACATACATATATATATACACATATATACATATATGGAACTATGATAATGAATGAGGAACAAGTAAAGCACTAGAAACTAGAAATCAAGTGTGGTAATCATGAAGCACTTGGGTGAAGCCAAGTGGATTTGGGCGATCAAAGGCACATTTGAGCAATAAAGAAATACCCTTCTGGGTTAATTTCTAAATAACCACTTTTGGTATAATCATGTAAAGGAATTAGTATAAAAAGATGTCTTAGGCATTTCATTTTTATAAGATTATGTTGAATTAAGAATTGTTGTGAATGACTTTTAGCTTCTAATATCTTATAGTTTTGGGTGGATTTCAAATTAAGTAGACAAATCTATTAGGTGGAATCCTTGTAGTGCTATTTGATGAATTCCTAATAGTTTAGGTTGAGTGATTGGGGGTAGATTATCTTAATTTCTCTTTAACTTTTTTCGATTGATTAATCATATTGAGTTATCCATTTGTGGATTCATTTGGTTCTCTTTTGTCTATTGATTTGGACTTATTGTTGTTTGGTTGGATTCAATTGAGAGGCGAAGGTATAAATTCCTTTGTTGCTTATGAATCCCATAGAATTTTGATAATTTAACATATTTTTTTTGTTATTTTAATTTTCCTCATTTGATCCTAGTTTTTGAATTAGGATCGCTATCACACTTCTTCAATCGAGGTTAGTAGTTTTATCGGTTTAGAAAGTTACTATAGGATATTTGTTGAGGTGTTTTCTTTTATTGCAGTGCCTTGAATAGACGGACATAAAAGGATGTTCCTTTCTAATGGTTTGACGAGTGTATGGCCAGCTTTTTGAATCTCAAGGCAGTATTCACTTCAACTCATATTGTGACTCTTCATGTTGAAGGCCAAGGATTTAAATATATTCTAATGCTTCTAGTGTTTGTTTGGGTTCTTTATCGATGCTTCTGAAATTGTGCGATTACTTTGAGGGACTTCAGGTTGGTGTTAATATATTGTGAAGGAGGATTACCCTCATTTTTTTATACATAGAGAAAAAACATAATTACACCATTCAACTTTAACACCTTTTTTCTAAGAGATGCTTCAACTTCGCAAAGGTCCTAATACCCCCTTAAAAACTTTTTAAGTGGTATAAATATTATTTACTTGTTCAATCTCAGTTATTAAAAAGAAATACTCCCTCCATTTTAAAAAGAATGACCTATTTTGACACGGAAAAAAGTTTAAGAAAATAAAAAAGATTTTGGAATCTTGTGGCCTTAAATTAATATTGTGTCAAACGTACCAAAATTTCCTTTAATCTTGTGGTCTTAAACATTTCATGTGGAAATTTGAAATTCAAGTATTATCAAAAAAGAAAATGAGTCATTCTTTTTTAAACGGATTAAAAAGAAAATTCAGTCATTCTTTTTAAAATGGAGGGAGTAGTTATCATACTAAACATTATGTTCCATGTATTAGGTCATTTAATTTATATTATTGTTTATGTTTTTCTTACTTATTTAGTATATAAAATTATTTATACTTTTCTTACTTCATTTATTTTTTCTTTCTCCTCCTTTATTGTCTTACGCTAACCCCATTCCCTCTTCTCGTCATCATAGATCAAACTTCAATAAAATCATTACAATTTCATTTTTCATATCTCCTAATTATGTTAAACCTATTGATAATGAAAAAAGTCCCACATTGGTGATTAAATGAGATTAGTGGTCTCTTTATAAGGCTAGGACAATCCTCCTACTTTTAAGCTAGATTTTGAGGTGTGATTATGCCTATGACCTAATTTTACAAAACCCTTACTATTGATTGTTTTATATTTTGCTCAGAGGGGAATGAGTTGGCAGATATATTTGAGGCTGATGTGATAACTATCAGTGCCATTGTAGCTATTAACAAATCATAATCAAACAATTGATCACCAAATTAAAATTTGAAGACTACGATCACTATAATTGCAATGGCTCAGGATTCCATTAATAAAATGGAATATATTATAATATTGTTTAACCAAAATTTGATGGATAATAGCTTCATCATAAAAATCTTATGAGAAACTGAAGGAGAAATAACTGCTTTAAAAATAGTGGAGAATAAAGATAAAGGAGAAAGATAAGCAAGAAAAGGTGTTGGAGTAATGATAAAAATGAAGGAAAAAAAGAATTAAAAAGTAAATTCAAACAAAAAAAGAAATGTATTTGTATGAAAAGATATGGTTACAAAAATAATAAAATCTTTGTTTTCTCGTCCAATGATCAACGTGAGAGTGTGGTGTACTTTTCATGCTACATAGGCTTAAACGGAGGTAATAAATTCATTCGAAAAAAGAATTATGGAGTCTAAAGACCTTTGCAAAGTTATAGTATCTCTTTGAAGAAAGCATTAAAGTTGAAAGGTGTAAATGTGTATTCTCTCATATGTATATATATAGATAATTGATTTGGCATGCATTTTTTTACTCATATATATGCATGGTGATGTGGTAGTATGCTTAGGAAATTACTGATCTTAATTTTGTGAAGGAAATCGTATCACCCTACTACTTGTTTTTTGGTTTGAACTGAAAAGTAGCCCATTTAATCACGGACCTTGGAATTGAGAGAATTGGATCATTTTCATAGATTTTATGGTTCAAAAAGTTGTATCACCTTTAAACATCAATCCCAGCTTATTTTCTGCAGTTGAACTTGAGGCAAAATTTCAGACGACCCACGGTATATGTGCATGGTTTCTTTTACTCTCTGCATATGGGTGGAGCACGAGGCCTTGTTGAGCAGGTGATCATGGTTTACATTGGCCACATTCGTCTTAGGATCATCTCATACTACAATGCATTTGCCTTCTATGTATGTATGTGTGTATATTTGTTGTATATTGTTATTATTTTTAATTAAAGAACCTTATGGGTCAAATTTTATTAAATAAATAAGCTATTTAAAAAGAGTGGACTAGTGCGTTAAAGCCCATGAAAAAATCAGCTAAAATGCCAAATAAACAAAAGCAAATACTCTCTCCATTTCAAAAAGAATTACCTACTTTCCTTTTTAATCCATTTCTTGAAGAATGACCCATTTCCTGTTTAGCAACTTTTTAATTGTAACTTTTCACATGACATGTTTAAGGATATAAGATTGAAAGAGCATTTTGGTACATTTTACATATCTTTAATTCAAGATTACAATATTCAAAAGGCTTCTTTATTTTTTTAAACTTCATGCCCCGTCAAACTAGGTCATTCTTTTTAAAATGGAGGGAGTAACTAAAAGGAAAAAAGAGATTAAGGCTTATTGGAAAAGTAGAAATGTGAAGAGACTTTCATGAAAACATAGTGACATCAATAATGAAACCAAGGCATCTGGTGATGTCACTGGCTTCTTCCACTTTGTACACCACTGATCAACAAATAAGAAAGCTTGATCTTTCATTATTGGAGCTATTTAACAATGGATGATAACAACAAATACTAGAACATTTTCAATTGGGAAGTCTCTTGAACCCATATTTTGCGTCTTCACTTGATTATTACTTGTTAACTCCGTAGATCTGATTGTACATTATCAGGTTAGCTTGAATAGATGCTTGAAATTTCTGATGTTTGGAAGGTACATATTCATTTTCTTCTTTCGTATTCATTGTTAAATCTTGAACTATTGGTACAGTAGCTCTTTGATGTTAGTGTGATTTGGTGTTGATGATCCTTTGATCTATAAAATAGCTCACAAAAAAATAGTTCTTAGATCCAGTACTTTTTATAAATAATACACTTATTTATCTCCCTCCAGTAAACTAGTACGTAGATGCATTGTACCTTTCCCTAATAATTATCCTTGATTGAACAAGTTTCAAAGAAGATAGTGTTACATATAAAAGGATAGCCTCTAGGTTCTATTACAAAGACAAAAACACCCTCGTTTATCGTTGTTGTTTAGTGAATGTAAGTTCACTAATTAGTTACTAAACTTTTCCTATTATTCTCTTTTAATAGGATGATACTAAAAGAGATTAATGATAACAGTCAACTCAGTCCTATGTTAGAGGGATGAGGCCGTTGTTGTCAATAACCCAGCTAGAGTTGGGGTAGAATCCACAAGGAGTGAATTATAAATTTCAAGTTCTATAGGCATTCTAATTACAAAAAGGTTACCTGAAATGGTAACAAACATGACATGTAAAATAAAATGGGGGAATGGTTGGCAACGATTTTCAACTAACAATTCACGATTGTATTACTTTTGATTTAAAATCAAGATTTGATGAGATCTTGGAATTATGTCTACCTATAGGTAAAACATATGGGTTGGTGATGGTTTGGCATGAAACTTAGTTGTTAACTAAAGGATAGCCTAGGTTGAACGTCATTATGGTCAATCTTTCAATAAAACCACAATGATTTCACCACCCATTGGCTCTTTTGAGCACCTAACAAGTGTGCAATTCATAATTACCCAAAACCTTAATAAAGCACCCCTATTTCTATAATGATGCTCTTAACATTATATACACTCCAAATACACTTATTTCTAAGATTTCAAAGGGTAGTAAAACATAGGCTCAATTGTCCACCATTACCTTGTCAGCCTATAACCCTCTTTCAAGGATTTATGGGTTACCTCAAGTTCACCATCATCCCTCTTTCAAGGATGATGAAGGTGTTTTAGAGTTTGGGGTTTTCACCCATCAAACCTATTTATAGATTTGGGATTTTCACCCACAATTCCAATTCATAAATTCAAGCAATAGTGGAATCCATACTCAACAACTAAGAATCATACAAATACACCAACACCCACACATGATTACACTTTAGTTCAACATAATCCCAAAACTAATTTACTTAGGTACTTATGAAGAAGGTAAAGAAAGATATACCATGAGGATTATCCAAGCATTCATTATTCAAAAAGTTCTAAGAAATTAAGCCTCCATAATTAGTTACACACTTGCCCAATTAGGGTTTTTTTCTTTCAATTCAAAAAATTATATGAGGTAAGAAATACCCAAAGAAGAAAGGTTTTTTTCCAAAATATGATTTGGGATTCGTCTATGTAATTTTACAAAACTACCCTGGGTCATATTTCCAATGAACCGCGATCACGAAAACTTGATCGTGACCATGAATACGCGACCGCAGATGTGCTCTACATTCACATTAAGCTGACCATCTTGACTGACCGTGTCCATGGCCTGAGGACCGCGATCACGGTAACTAAGGATGAACTGCTTCAGGTCTCCAGCTGCATTCCATTTTCTTTTATTTGATCCCTTTTTTGAGCTTCAATCCATATTATTTCTCCTTCTCAACTCAATACGTGGATATTAGTGCATTTAAATCATGCTGATGTCTAATATTTTAATACAAAACATGGTAGTATGCATAAATATTTAGTGCAAATTAGTAGTAAAATCATCACTCATCAACACCCCCAATTTAAAACTTTGTTTATCCTCAAGAAACACCACCCTTTTCTATGATATAATTTCACATGTATATCCTCATTCTATTGCCCAATAATCATAATCATGATGACTTAAACTTGATTGCTACCACAAAAAGCTCTTTTCATATGGGAAAATGGTTTAAACTACAATGCTCAATAAAATGGAATATTTGAAAGGGGCATTAGACTTTGGGGAGCAACCATGTAACAACCACTAACTTTCTAGAAATGACTCACTTGTTGTATACAACCATTTTATACTTTTTTATCTCATTGTACAGAAGATGAAAAAATCACCCACCTTAACTTCATATGCCTCATCATAAGAAAAAAGATTTCACACACCTAGTTACAAATCATGTAACAAGGAATTTTAAGTACAAACTCTCTCTCTCTTTCAAGGGATTCTCCATGTTAACAAGTACCATGCCATAGGCTTGGCCCTATTTTATATAGCCACTATAATAAACACACTTGGTTGGAAATCACAAAGAACATTTTGAGCTTGTAATGTAGGTTTAGGGCAGGGTAGGATATCAACTTAGCACAACAGGGAAAAACCCTCCTTGAAGTTCTAAATTACTCTCTTAACTTTTTTCTATTGGGCGACTTCCTTTTCTTTTACTATTTTGCCTATTAGGCCTTTTCTTGGTTTTCCCCACTTCCCTCATTTTTCTCTTTTCTTTTTATTTGGTGCATAAATTATGTCTTTCTTTCTTTTGTAGGAGCTTTTTCTTTCTTCAAATCAAAATGTTTTATTCTCTTTAAGCTCGTAGACACCTTCTTATGAATTCATAGCCCAACTATATTTCTTTAAATTTCCACCACCCCCAACTTAGGATTTTAGTCTCAACTTGTATTCTTAAGATCAAGGAGGGTAGGGTTCAAAGGAGGACAAATAGAAGGGTCATGCCTTGTAATGTGTTTTCCAAAAAAAGTTCAAAGGATCAAAGATGGTGACTAGGGGTAACTCCTTTGTATTGGTAGGCTTCTTAGGCTAAAGCGGGCTTCCAATGTCAAAAGATGTCCTATGATCATTTTACCAACCAAGTATAATTAAAATTTAGCTTTGAAAGACTAATGAAGCAAGTTTTGGATGGTACAAGTACACATGATATATAGATACATAAGTTCACACACATGGTATGCGAATTTCGTCTAGAGGGGGGTCAATTGTTCCTCCCATTTGAGACAAAGATGGAGTATACACTATTTTTTCAAAGACAATTTTTAAAGACATAGAAAGAGGAAACATTTTGTAACAAGGTTGATTACGTCCATGCCCTCGAATTTTGGAAAACTTTTCGTACGAAAAGGGTTGTTTGTTTTGGATTTGGACCACGCATAATTTGTTAATCATGGTAACAACCCAAGTTACTATCTTACATTGTGTATCTAATATGGGCGGACCACTGACATGGCTACTCAAACTTCACCAATGGGTATGAATACGATCCCAATTCATAAATGCCAAAGGTACTCAGACTTTCCTTGTATTTATGGCCCTGATGCCACGGATACTCAGACTTCCCCTACATCTTTGGTTAAAAACCCAAGTGACGACGCTTTTCCCTTAATCATGTCATCACTCATTCTATCATAAGGAAACACTCATCGATTAAAACTAAAATAAAGTAACAAACTAAGAACAAAGTAACTAATCCATACAAATGTTGGCACTATTAGAGTGTCCGAATATTACAACCCAGATAAAAAATAAGAATCATCCAAAAAATAAGAAAAGTATGAAGAAATATCAATAATACAGGCCCAAATTGAAGAAATATCAATAATACATGCCCAAATCAAATGAATAGGGAGACACCCCCAACTGAAATGGCAACAGTGTCCCCACTACATAAATAATCAAGGGTAAAAGAGATAAGGGTGCTCCATGAAACTGCATCAAGGGCTTCTTTCACTCTTGGATTCTACATCATAACCATTCTCCTAAAGATTAGTCCACTCAGATGGGGCCTCATCATTAATCTCCACCCAAGAAGAACGAAGTCTATCTTGAGGTTTTAGGACCTTCCATAGGCCCTTCACCCCCTTCCATATCTTGATAAAGAATTTATCCCTCTCCTTCTCTTTTGTAACCAATTTTTCATGTGTAATCCGAAGGTCTTGGTGTGACTCCGCCAAAGAGGAGTAGGCTTTCTCAAGGTTATCAATGGTAGTTTCTTACTTTTTCTGTTCCTCCCTGTACTTCTCATAATCAAAACGTGACACATATGAATGATGGGTGGTGGAAGGATCTCTCGGTCCTTGGGGAAAACTAGATACAAGCTCCCTAATAGCTGCAATATCAACTCCAATTTCCTCATGAGGTCCGGTAGTGGTTGTCCTATGAGACCCAAAATCAATACATACCTAATTTTCCAAGTCGATTTTTTGCTTATTTCCTTTACCAGGTGCGCCCTCACCTCGAATCCTCAAGAGGTAGATGGGAGCACCAGGATGCACCCATGTATCACTAGCATACTCTTCAACCCTTGATTTTCTTCAAAGCTTAATAATCAAAGAGGGGAAGAAGAAATGTGTAACACCTTGATTCCTGAACTGATCCATTTGATTTACCACAAGCTGACCAATATCAAAAGGGATTCCTTCAAGGATACAAGAAACCATTCAAGAACACAGATCTGGGACTTCTGTCATGTGGGTGCAAGAAGAGACTCAGCTATATATAATGTGCAACCATATCTGAGCCTTGTAAATGAAGTCGTCATGGGGATGTTACATTTAGTCTTTTCCTAAGACACTTTATTTTTGGGGCATATCCGTTGCGCCAACCAACTCCCCAGTTTACACCCCTTTACTTTGAATTCTTCGATGTTTGCATATTAGAGCCCATAAATAGTATTGATTTTCTTAACCCGAACTTTCACCAGTTTACCCCAAATCTTAATAGTCACATTGAATGGGTTCGACAAGGATACTTCACTGATGTTAGCATAGAATTCACAGACCAATTGTTAATTTTTAACATAGGGATCCGAGGTAAAACACCGCCATTCTGTGGCTTTAAGTTTGTCATGAAATTCTAGTAGTTTCGCTGGCACATTCTCCAAGCAAATACATCTTTATGAGAGAAACTTTGTCCTCGGAAGATTGTCATTGCCCTGAATTATAGATCTCAGATACTTGAAAGTCTCCTTCTTCTGAAAGGCCTGAGAGTTCAGCTTCATAACCACATCAGCCTCCTGTAACACATCGCTAAACTTACACTCCAAGTACTTCATATTGGTCCTTCTTAAAAGAAATCCTTTAGACTCGAATGTCTATCTCCAAATCTCCAACTTACCATTAAAACATCCCCGAGTCTCGTCAATCAGTACCATATCATCAGCAAATAACATACACTAAGGCACCTCCCCTTAAATATGTTGCATCAAAATATCCATCACCAAGGAAAATAAAAAAAGGCTAAGAATCAATCCCTGATACAACCTTATCAAAATTGGAAAGTGCTCTGAATCTCTAGCTACCATCTTCACCCAAGTCTTCGTGCTATCATACATGTCCGAAATCGACCTAGTGTATGCCACGGGCACCCCTTTAGCCTCCATGAAACTCCATAGAATCTCCCTGGGAACTCTGCTATAAGCCTTCTAAAGATCACTAAACACCATATGCAAGTCTTTCTTTCTCTCCTAAAACTACTCTACTAATCTCCTCAGAAGGTGAATGCCCTCAGTAGTCGAATGACCTAACATAAAACCGAACTAATTCTCAAAGGTAGTCATGATCCTTCTCAACCTCAACTTTACCATCTTTTCATAAACCTTCATAGTATGAATCAATAACTTAATGCCTCTATAGATTTTGCAACTCTGGATGTCTTCCTTGTTCTTATACAAAGAAATCATTATACTCCACCTCCATGCTTCAGATATCTTCGTTGCCCTAAAAATGATTTAAAACAACCTTGTAAACCACTCCAAACCTGTCTCACCAGTTCAACCAATAAACTCATTGAAACAACAAACTCACACGATCCTCGTATATTCACACTAAAGGGATTTCAATCATTCTCTAAACATGACCTGTAGGGGATAATTACTGTCTATGAAATAAATCCCATACTCATGTATGCGCCAACCTTGTTTCACCAATAACACATGAGAATGTTCCAAATAACGAAAGATTCCATAATTAGAAATAAAACCTATTAATACATTAAGCAAGTAAGCATTCCATTTACCATATCACACAACATCTATTAACCAGAAATACTACAAAGTAGTTAACATTCATAGATAATGTAGTTGGGTTAACTACAATACCATTACCTACCTCAAATCAAGCTTGCACAACCCACTAAGATGGAGCATTACCTTTTTGTCTAATTCCCACTTGCTCGTGGTCTAAAATATTCATATAAATACACAACAATAAATGACCTAACAAATTAGGATTATGATTCACACCCAAATCCTAAGGCTAAGTTCATGATCATCCCCTTTCCTTCTAGGGCTTTTCTATGTTAATTCAGCTAAAACTACTAATTTCATGGATAATTTAGGAAATTAAAGAAATGCAAGGATTATTAAGTGTTATAGCAACAACAACAACAACAACAAACCCAGTATAATCCCACTAAGTAAGGTCTGGGGAGGGTAGAATGTAAACAGTCCATACCACTACCTCTAGAAAAAGTAGAGAGGCTATTTCAGATAGACCCCCGGCTCAAGACACAGGACAATATACAAAAATATCCAAAGTATGAAACATTATAAAACTAACATAGATACAAAATACATAAAAATAATGTACATTACCAACAAAACAAAACCAAATCCCCCTAACTACTGACTAAGATTCATCCACCCACCTTATCTCTCTATCCTAATGTTTTTTCTCCAAACCTTCCTATCCAGGGTCATGTCCTCAGTGAATTAAAACAACTCCATGTCACGTCAAATAACTTCTCTCTAGTATTTCATCGGTCTAACCCTACCCCACTTGAAACCATCTAACACCAGCCTCTCATACCTACGAAATGAGGGCATTTATGCCCCTTCTTATCACATGACCAAACTATCACAACCTCACTTGCCATTTCTCCGCGATAACACTCCCACCTTCTCCTAAATAATCTCATTCCTAACCTTGTCATCCTTTGTAAGACCATACATCTAATGCAATATCCTTATATCTTCCACCTTTAACTTTTGGATATGAGAATTCATAACTAGCCAACACTACGCTCCATACAACATAGCCGATCGGAATGCAACTCTATAAAATTTACCTTTAATCTTAGGAGGCACTTTTTTATCGCATAAAATTCCCAAAGCGAGCCTCCATTTTATCCAACCTGCCCCACTACGGTGAGACATATCCTTATCTATCCTCCATTCCCCTGAATCGTAGACCCAAGATACTTAAAACTATCCCTCTTGCAAACTTCCTAAGATTCGAACTTCACTACCACCTACTCCTCTTGCCTTGAGTCACTAAAATTGCACTTTAAAGACTCCATCTTGGTCCTACTCAATGTGAAACCTTTAGACTTTAGGGTTTGCCTCCAAACCTCCAGCTTATCATTAATACCTTGGCGCGACTGATCAATAAAAACTACATCATCTGTAAAAGCATACGCCAAGGCACCTCACATTGTATACTCTGTGTCAACACATCCATTACTATGGCAAATAAAAATAGAATAAGGGTCGATCCCTTGTGCAACCTTGTCAAAACTGGTAAATGCTCATAATCTCCTTCCACCATCCTGACTTGAGTTTTTTCCCCCTCATACATATCTCTTAATCCCCCTTGCAATTGCAATTTACCATATTCAACCCGAAGAACCTTCCTGAACTCTATGAATTTATGAGTCTACGGTTAAATCATCAACTACAAGTTAATGGGGATGAATTACTTAAGACAAATCCAAACAATGAATTTCTGATGAAATTCACCCTAGTTCTTCCTTCCTTTGCCCCAAAACGAGTTCAGAAATAATAAACTATTTTGGAAAATATTACATAAATTTATGATTTTCACTTTTATAATGGTACCTGACCGGTACAACGTCATTACTGCCATAATGTATCGACCGCTTTGACCACTAGTATAATAGTAATTTTACAATGGTGTACCAATCGTTATAACAGTGTTGAAGAGACAGAAACTCCATCTTCATCCAAAAATCCTATATTTTAGAACACACCATAATCTTGAGTCATTCCAAACAAGGCTTTTTATAGTATGGTAAATTTTGAGAGTTTTACTTTACCAAATTTGATTTCGTAAAATCCTAAAGTCACCCAGTTGGTCAAAATTAGTTCCATATTTTCCTACACCATACTTGTAGGGAAATTGGTTAAAAATAACCTATCCCAAAATTTTGTAACTTTCGAACCCGAAGGAATCTGGTCTTCGGTTTTAAAACATAGAACTCTCATAAAACTCAATTCACTCTCATGTTTAAGGGGTGAGGCAATTATTGTCAATAACCTAACTAGAGTTGGGGTCGAATCTACAAAGAATGAATTATAAATTTAAAGTTCTGTGGGTGTTCTAATTTCTAAAAGGTTGCCCGAAGTGCTAACAAACATGACATGTAAATTAAAATGGGGGATTAGTTTTGAAATTGTTTGTGATAATCTTTGGATAACAACAAAATAAATGTCACTTTTGATGTAAAGTCAGGTTTGGAGAAAGTCTAAGGATTATGTCTACCTAAGAGTAAGAGCATGCGGGTTGATGATGGTCTAACATTAAGCTTATTTGTAAACTAAAGAATGATCTAGGGTGAAAGTCATTGTGGCCAATATTTCAATAAAACCACAATGATTTCACCTGTTGGGTCTTTTGAGAACCTAGTAATTGTGCAATTCATAATTATGCAAAACCTTAATCAAGTATCCCTCTTACTAGGATAATTCTCTTGATATGGTTTACACTCTAAATACACATATTTCTAAGATTGAAAAAGGTAGTAAACCATAGGATCAATTGTCCACCATTGCCTTGTCTCCATAAAACCCTCTTTTAAATAAGTTATGGGTTACCTCAAGTTTACATTTATCCCTCTTTCAAGGATGGTGAAGGGTTTTTAAAGTTTGGAGTTTTCACCCATCAAAACCATTTAGAGATTTGGGGTATTCACCCACAAATTCTAACTCATAAATTCAAGCAATAATGGAATCCATACCCAACAACTAGAAATCTTGCAAACTCAACAATACCCACACACAATTACACTTTAGTTAAACATAATCCCAAGACTAAATTACTTAGCTACTCATTAAAAAAGTAAAGAGAGACACGTCATGAGGATTATCCAAAGCATTCATTCTTCGCAAAATTACTAAGAAATTAAGCCTCAAAAATTAGTTACAAACTTGACCTATTAGGGTTTCTTGCTTTAAAATAAAAAATATCTATATGGCAAGCAATACCCAAAGAAGAAAGGTTTTTTTCCTAAATATGATTTGGGATTTATCTATGTATTTTACAAAACTGCCCTAGGTCATATTCCCACTAACCCGCGATCATGCAGACTTGAACGCAACCACATCTATGCAACCGTGGATGTGATTCGCAATTGCATTATGCTGACCATCTTGATTGACCGCGACCATGACCTGAGAACCGCAGTTATGGTAACTGGGGCTGAACTACTTTAGGTCTCCAGCTGTACTCTATTTCCTTCCATTTGATCCCTTTTTGAGCTTCAATCCACATTATTTCACTTTCGTATAGATACCTGCAGAATGTGGGTATTAGTGCATTTAAATTATGTTGATGTCTTATTTTCTGATATAGAACATGGTAGTGTGGATAAATGTTTGGTGCAAATGAGTGGTAAAATCAGCACTCAATAACACTCCCAACTTAAAACTTTGTTTGTACTCAAGCAACACCACCCTTTTCAATAGGACAATTTCATATGTATGCCCTCATTCTGTCACCCAATGATCATGATGACTTAAATTTTGATTGCTACCACAAAAGGTTCTTTGTATATGGTAAAATGGATCCAATTACACCCCTCAGTAATATGGAATATTTGAAAGATGCATTAGAACTTGATGAGCAACCATGTAACAACTACTAACACTCTATAAATAACCCACTTCTTAACTACAGCTATATTATACTTTTTTTATTTCATTAAGCATAAGATGATAAAATCACCTACCTCAACTTGTTCACATGCCTCCTTACAAGGAAGAAGATTTTATACACCAAGTCACCAATCAATCAACAAAGAATTTTAAGTGTAAACCCTCTCTCTCCCAAGAAATTCTATGTGTTTACAAGTACCATACCATTGGCTTGCCCTTATTTTCAAACACCACTACAATGACCACACTTGGTTCAGAATCATATAGGAATTTTTAAGCTTGCATTATAGGTTTAGGGTAGGGTAGGATATCAACTTAGGATAATAAATAAGGCTAAACCCTACTTGAACTTCTACATTACTCTTTTCACTTTTTGCTATTGGGCCACTTTTTTTTTACTATATTGTCTATTTTGCCTTTTCTTTGTTTCCTCACTTTCCTCTTTTTTCTCTCTTTTTTGTGCATAAATAATGACTTTCATTCCTTTCTGGTATCTTTTCTTTCTTCAAATCAAATATTTTTATTATCTTTAAGCTCATAGTCACCTTCTTATGAATTCATGGCCCAATTACATATCTTTATATTTCAACCACCCCCAACTTAGGCTTTTAGCATCCACTTGTATTCATAAGTTCAAGAAGGGCAGGGTTCAAAAAAGGACAAATAGAAGGGTCATGGCTCATAATCTATTTTCCAAAGAAAAGTCCAAAAGCTCAAAGAGGATGTCTAGGGGTAATTCCTATGTATTAGTAGGCTGTTTAGGCTAAAGAGGGGATTCCAATATCATAAGATGGCCTATGATCATTTTACCAACCAAACACAATCAAAATTTAGCTTTTAAAGACTAATGGGTAAAGTTCTAGATGGTACAAATACACATGAGATATAGAAAAATAAGCTCACACACATGCCATGTGAATTTCATCAAGGGGGTCAATTATTTCTCCCGCTTAAGACAAATATAAAGTAGCCACTAGTCTTTGAAAGTTAATTTTCAGAGTTATAGAGAGAGGAAAAGTTTTGTAACAAGGTTACTCACATTCTTGCCCTTGAATTTTGGAAAATATTTTGGATGGAGAGGGTTGTTTATTTTGCATTTGAAGCATGCAAATTTATTAATCGTGGAAACAAACCAAGTTATTGTCTCACATTATGGCTGTAATATGAGCGGACCACCTACATGGCTCCTCAGAATTCACCAATGGGTATGAATGCGATCCCAATTCAACAATGCCACAGGTACTCAAACTTTTCTTGCATTTACGGCCCTGATTCCACGGGTACTCAGACTTCCCCTGCATCTATGGTTAAAAACTCAATCACGATGCTTTCCCCGTAAGAATGTTATTACTTATCCTATCATAAGGAAAATCTCATCGATTAAAATTAAAACAAAGTAACAAACTAAGAACAAATTAACAAATTCATGCAAATGTGGGCACCATCTAAGTGACCGAATATTACAACCCAAATAAAAAAAATAAGAATCATCCAAAAGAGCAGAAAAGTATAAAGAAATATCAATAATACAGGCCCAAATAAAATGAATAAGAAGACTCCCCAACTAAAAAGATAGTAGTGTCCCTACTTCATAAATAATTAAAGGTAAAAGAGATAAGGGTGCTCCCTGAAACCACATTAAGGACAACTTTGACTCTCGGAATTTGCATCATCACTATTCTCCTCAAGATCAGTCCACTCGGGTGGGGCCTCATCATTATTCTCCACCTAAGAAGAAGGAAGTCTATCTTGAGGTTTTAGGACCTTCCACAGGCCCTTCACCCCCTTTCACATCTTGATAAATAATTCATCCCTCTTCTTCTCTCTTATAACCAATTTTTCATATATAATCCAAAGGTATATGTACCTCCAATGAGGAGTAGGCTTTCTCAAGCTTATCAATGGTAGCTTCTTGCTTCTTTTGATCCTCCCTGTACTTCTCATAATTGGCACGTGGCACAAATATATGATGGGTGGTGGAAGGATATCCCGATCTTTAGGGAAAACTAGACACAAGCTCCCTGATGGCTGCAATATCAACTCCAATTTCCTCAAGAGGTCTGGTAGTGGTTGGCCTGTGATACTAAGAATCAATACTTGCTGACTTTTCCAAGTCGATATTTTACTTCATTCCTTTCCCAGGGGTGCCCTCTTCTCAAATCCTCAAGCGGTAGATGGGAGGACCAAGAGGCACTTATTATCACTAGAATACTCGTCAACCCTGCTCTTCTGCAAAGCTCAGTAATCAAAGAGGGGAAGAACAGATGTGTACCACCTTGGTTCTTAAAGTGATCTATTTCATTTACCACCAACTGACCAACATCCAAAGGGATGTTGTCTAGAATGCAAGCAACCGTTCAAGCATGCAGATTTGGGACTGTTATCATATGGGTGCAAGGAGAGACTCAGCTACAAATAATGAGAAACCATATCTGAGCATCAGAAGTGAAGTTGTTCATGGAGATATTTCTTTTAGTCTTCGCCCAAGAGATTCCTTTCTAGGGCATAGCCGTTGCACCAATCAACTACCCAATTTATACCTCTTTTCTTTGAATTCACCCATATTTTCATGTTGGAGGCCATAAACATCATTGATTTTCTTAACCACAACTTTCATCGGTTTGCCCCAAATCTTAATAGTCATATTGAATGGGTCCGAGAAGGACACTTCACTGATGTTGGCGTAAAATTCATGGACCCATTTTTCATTTACAACACAAGGATTTGGGTCAAAGCATCGCCACCCTGTGGCATTAAGTTTTTCATGAAATGTCAGTAGTTTCTTTGATACATTGTCCAAGCAAATACCTCTTTCTAGGAGTAACTTTTTCCTTAGAATATCACTGTAGTAGTGAGTGTGGCACTCGGGTGTCATGAATTGAATGTGAACATACTTGTTCATGAGTTAGTCCAGAAAATACTTGGAATAAATTATATCTATCAATGATATTTTATCTTGCAAACTGTACCTCATTATTCACTAAAGCTTATTAGAAAAAGTGCTTGATAAAGCTAGGCTAAAATTTTAGGAGTGGAGGATTTTTGGTATGGCAGGGAACTGCCCCCAGTTACCGTGATCGTGAGCCATGACCGCGATCGCATGGCTGTGATTGCGGATCGTGATAGCGGTCATGATACCTGAGGCTGGTTTGGTACCAGCTCCACATGTTCAAATATTTTCCAAGGTTTTAGGCTAGTAGTATTCTCCACAATATGGATTCATATGAATACCAATTGAACAAAGTCAATAAGTCTGAATGTGCCCTTTCAAATGCAAATATCACTATTGAAAGTTTATTTGGGCAAAGTGTCAAACACTTGGTGTGCATATCTCATTTGTCTAGATTTTTCACACATTATTGGGTACTCAAGATTTCCCCCACTTGTGCGCATACCTAATTCAAACAGCCAACACCAAACCATTACCAAGTATGACACCATGGAAAGCATAAAAATCAAAACTTTAGGCCCTCTCTTAATCATGCATTTTAGGTCCTATTTTCAAAAAAAAACATGGATTCATGATACCTACCGGAGTTGTGATGCAAGGATCCTGTTAGAGAGCTCACAAACTTGGACAAAATCTAGCCCAACTTTGAGAGTACAATCATGAAAGAAAGTGATGGAAATGTGGGAAATTAAGTATTAAGAGGCTAACGTGACTGCTAATGCAGTCAGGTGGCCGTGATTGCATATACGTGGGTGACCTTGATCGTACTAGGGGATCATAATCACGGTAAATAAGAGCTGTTCTATTACCCTATTTTCCCCAGTTTAGCTCTTTTCTCAATTTTTACCAATATTCCCCTATTTAGTTTTCAATGCAAAATTGCACATTTTCCCTTTTCCAAGCTCATCAATGCATTTCATTCCACAAATGCATGAGTTATTCATATGCAAAAGATAACATCTATACTACAAAAACATGAAAAAAAGGATATGAGCCACTTTCATGGATTTTGTGGGTTGCCTCCTACATAGCGCCTCAGTTATCGTCGTGGAATGACGTCTTTATTCTCCAACTCTTAAGTTAGGTGGTCCAGTCCCTCCTCATTCACCTTCTCACTTTCAACATCCACCACAGAGACCACTTAAAGCTTCGCGGTTTGGTTCTTTGTCTTGTAAATTTTGAACGAGACCTCATCTCTTGTATCCTGAACATCATTTCCCCTATCTCTAAGTCAACAATGGATCTTTCGATGGCCAAGAAAGGAAGAATAAGGATAATAGGTACCTCTTGGTCCATTTCACAATCCAATACACCAAAGTTAGACAAAATTATAAACTTGTCCACTTTAACAATGACATCAAACAAATTTCCATGGACTTTTTCATGGACCGATCCATCATTAAAAGCCGCATAGAGGTTGGTGTCAGGGAATATAATCTAATATTTTTGTAAATAACAAAAGGCATTAATTTGATGCTTTCACAAGGTCCAAGGTCACATAGAGGTTTTGTAAAATCATGCATCATAATTGTACCAGGAATAGTGAAGGCCTCGGGGTCATCTTTCTTTTCCGCCACCTTACTATCTATGATGGGATTACACCCATGAGTGACCTCAATGGTGTCACCTTCAACAAGATTCTTTTTGGACATCAACTTTTCATTATCTTAGTGTATCCCAGGATCTCTTGGATCACTTCGACCAACAGGATGTTTAGTGATAGGTTTCTAAGTTTTGCCATAAATTTCCTCAATTTGTCACCTTTCTCTTTTTATGCAATCGTTGAGGGAATGGGGAAAGAACTTGGATGGTGGGAATTACTTCACTATGTGGATTTTTAATCTCAACTACTTCTTCATCACTTTCATCAGTTTTCTTCCCATCATTTTCTTCTTGACTTTGAGGTAACGATTCCTTTGCTTTAGATTTGGGCATTTTCTCACTTAAGCCTCCTTTAGAGGGTTCATGAAGTGTCTTTCCACTCCTTGTGACACTTACTAGAACTTTCTTATCATTATTTGGATTAGAAATCATGTTACTAGGGAGTCCGCCTCTAGGCCTAGTATTTAGTTGTGTGGAGATTTTCCTAGCTTGGGTCTCCAATTGATTGGTAGAGGCGGACTGGGACACCATAATTTGGGAAAGTTGGGAGAAATCACACTTTAAGTCATGGACGATTTTTTCCGTACTTTCCACTCTATTTAATATCCTTGTTAACACATCCTCATTCTTAAACTTTTTGGGGTCAATAACACTAGATTCCTTGGTCTTAGCTCGATTATGAGGGGGGACATAATGGTCATAATCATGCTCATGATCTCTCCAATCTCTATCCCACTTGCGGTCCATCCAACCTTGATTCTCACCTTAACTTTGATAGGTGGGGCGGGAACCCCCCGATTAGTTAGCCAAATATAATACTTTCTCATCCTACTTCTTTGCTTCTACATCATCTTCATTAGATTTTGATGCTACAACGTTTATTGCTTTCATGGGTGTACCCATAACATGCTTTGTCAAGAGTTCAAGTTGGGTGATTATTTTTTCTATGGCCTCGTCCTACTCTTCATTTCGCTTTCTTTATTCATTATTATACACAGAAGTAGTGGAAGGGATCTTAGAACTTTGATATCCCGGGTATGCCAACACCAAATTTTCTTTGATACTTCTCCTATCAATAGAAAGGTCGTATGGTGGTGCATCTTCACTATGGAGCTACCTACTGCAATATGCACCACTATTTTGTTTAATGGATCAACAACACGGTAGAAAATACTATGAATCATCTTCTTTGGGACTTCATAATTTGGGCGTTGGGCTAGTTTTTCATTAAATCGTTTCCAGGCTTCAAACAATGGTACTCCATTCGTTTGCCAAAAATACACAATCTCGTCCAACTTTTGAAGTATTTTAGATTGTGGGAAGTATCTATCAATATACACCATAGTAAGCTCATCACAAGATATAATTGAGCCGGATGAAAGTTAGTGGAGCTATAAAATTACCTCACCTATTAGTGAGAACGGGAAGAGATGAAGCCGAATAGATTCTTGAGAAATGTGTGCTATATTGAATGGTACACATACTTCCACAAAATTCTTCAAATGAACATTTGGGTCCTCAAAGTCTTGACCCCCATACAATCTTTTCATTTGCAACATGTGAAGCATGATGCTAATCACATGGAAGACTCTGTTCCCATTAGTTGGTGGGATATAGATTGCACTTGTTTGTCCCACCTCATTTAGTTAGCCCTCGTAATCTAGGAGACCATCAAATGGGGCCATGTTGATTGCATTATCACTGATTGTTCCATTAACACTTCGATCAACTAATAACAATTAAAAACAACAAATAAAGTAAATTATACCACCCCGATTATTCCCAAGTAAAGAATCACACTACACAAGTGAAATCTATATTCCATTTCCCGGCAACAATAACATTTTGATAAAGCTCAACTCACCCTATGTTTAAGGGGTAAAACGGTCGTTGGTTATAACCCAACTAGAGTTGGGGTTGAATCCATATAGAGAAAATTATAAATTTCAAGTCCTATGAGTGCTCTAATTACTAAAAGGTTACCCGAAATGCTAATAAACACGACATATAAAATAAAATGGGACGAATGGTTTGCAACAGTTTTCAACTAACAATGCACGATTGTAATACTTTTGATTTAAAATCAAAATTTGAGGAGATCTTGGGATTATGTCTACCTAAAGATAAAACATGTGGGTTGATGATAGTTTGACACGAAACTAAGTTGTTAACTAAAGGATAGGATAGGTTGAACATCATTGTGGTCAATCTTTCAATAAAACCACAACTATTTCACCCACTGGCCCTTTCGAGCACCTAACAAGCGTGCGATTCGTGATTACCCAAAACATCAATCAAGCACCTCTATTTCTAGGATGATTCTATTTACATGATTTACACACTAAATACACTTATTTTTAAGATTGTAAAGGTAGTAAACCATAGGCTCAATTGTCCACCATTACCTTGTCCTCTTATAACCCTCTTTCAAAGATGTTATGAATTACCTCAAGTTCACCTTTATCCCTCTTTCAGGGATGTTGAAGAGTTTTTAGAGTTTGAGGTTTTCACCCATCAAACCTATTTGGAGATGTAGGGTTTTCGCCCACAAATTTTAACTCATAAATTCAAGCAATGGTGGAATCCATACTCAACAACTAAGAATTATGCAAACACAACAATACCCACACACAATTACACTTTAGTTAAACATAATCCCAAGACTAATTTACTTAGCTACACATGAAGAAAGTAAAGAAAGATATACCATGAGGATTATTCAAAAGCATTCATTCTTCACAAAATACTAAGTAATTAATCCTCCACAATTAGTTACACACTTGCCCAATAAAGGTTTCTTGCTTTCAATTCAAAAATATCTATGAGGTAAGCAATACCCAAAAAGGAAAGGATTTTTGCCTAAATATGATTTGGGATTCGTCTATGTAATTATACAAAATTGCCCTGGGTTATATTCCCGCTGAACTGTGATCGCGCAAGCTAGACCGCAATCGCGACTATACGATCGCCGATGTTCTCCGCGATCGAATTATGCTGACCATCTTGACTGACCGCGACTGTGGCCTGAGGATCGCGATTGCGGTAATTGAGGCTGAACTACTTCAGGTCTCCAGCTGCACTCCATTTCCTTCCATTTGATCCCTTTTTTGAGCTTCAATCCACATCATTTCACCTTCTCAACTTGATACCTGCAAAATATGGATATTAGTGCATTTAAATTATGTTGATGTCTCATTTTCTGATACAGAACATGGTAGTGTACGTAAATGTTTAATGCAAATTAGTGGTAAAATCACCACTCATCAATTAATACCATACATAATGGGGAGAATTTAGGGTAAATGATATGTCAACAATAAGTAACAAACATCCCTAAGCCAAAAAAATAGAAATCACTAGCTTCACCTGAAACCTATTGAAATATATATTACTTATGCCTCAGCTTGTAGCCATTTTACACCTTAAAATCTCACCAGGTGGAATTGTGAGGAGACTATATGACGCCATTTCATGCATAACATTAGAGTAGATGTATATTTTCCTAATTCATTATTGTGCAAGTGAAGTGATAAACGAAACAAAATCAAATTATATGTTGTTAAGTTGAGTAGGACTTAGGTCAGACATACTCATATTTAAAATCTTCTTTTCTAAAGTTGGAATATATTGAATATTTTCCACTATTTAAGCACCTACAAAATTAATAGATATGTTAATAAAAGAATCAGCTGGTGTGTTACCTTCCCTCAGAGTATGTTCTACTGGATAGGAACATTATTCCTTATCATGTTAATTGCTTCAACCTCCTTAACTACACTCCGTGGCACTTACTAATTTCCTTCGGTTATATTAATCATAAGAATCAGTCTCTACGGTTAAGGGTAAAAATTCCTTTCAATACAAAATTGAATTCCATCACTTATAGTTATTGCTTAAGCAACTATATTAGTTGAATTTGGATATCTTTTCCCTTTCACCCATATAGTATATCCTTCACAGTTTCTCACACAAAAGGCAATTGAATTAGTGCTAGGATTACTCTTTGATTCACTATCTATATTACATTTGTACCATCCGGGATAAGGGTGTAACCACCTCATAGTCCTATATTTGTAACTTGGGCTCTATTTTTCCAGAACATCAACAATATGAGTCCAAGTCTTAGGTAAATTCTGGAAATATGGAAATATGGAAATTTGGTAATAGTAAACTTATGAATAAATCATGTATATGATAAATAGACTTCAAAGAGGATATAAACTTCCAGGAAAATTCTATTTCTACTATTCCGTAAGAATTAAAGAACTATGATTAATACTGCAACCATGAAACTTTTTAACTTCCTATTACCATGTCCATCTCTCCTCTTTTGCACTATTTGTTTGATATAAATGAAAGGGCCTTGTAGACCAGTAACACTTGCAAAACAGTACCATACGTTTTTGCCTAACTCACCCCTAAGGAAAAGATTTTGTACAATTTTAGAGAAGGGTACGGTACAACACAGACAACTATGATTCCTCGGAACTATCCCATTTAGTAGTAGTAGTAGCCACTACAACATCAGTGGAGATATTGTATGATGAGATTAAACCAATTATACAAGTCGTGAAAATAGTAATGACAAAAAGATATGATCATACCAGAAGATATTGAACCTCAGACAGAAATACCAAAAATAGGTATACCAGATTTTTACGCAAATAAACAAATTATTGGAATATTCACAATCATCTAAGAGTTAGCAAATAATTACTTAAATGGGAACCCAATTTGGAACTACTATTCAAGAGACCAGCTAATAATTTATTCAAATTCAAGAGAGTTAAGACAGGTAGATATAGAGGAAATTCAAAGATGGATTATGACACTACTTAATTCAGAAAGTCAACTAACTATCAGAGTCATTAAAGAAAATTTTATTTCAGAAGAATTATTGACTAGATATTGCAAAATAATTGGACATAAATATCCAGATCATCTATGTTTAAGGTCTAATGAAGGAGACAATATTATACCAGATGTACAGTTAGAATGAACATAAGGGACAATCAAAGCAAATAACAGATGGAGTAATGACAAAGAAGAAACCAAGTAGATAAGGACACAAGAAGATAGAAATGGACAAGTCAATAAGAAGATAAAGAAGATTCAGAAAAGGACAAGTGCATTATTAAAGTTACGTAACTTATTTAAGCTTTTAGTCTTTTCTATTTAATGTAAAGTTGTTTTAAGTCTTTTCTTTTATAAAGCTACTTTGACTTTTGTAAAGATATTTTCTACTTTTTGTAAAGATTAGTACAAGTGTAAAGTAGGAATAGTATAGGAATAGTATAAAATAATTCACGTATTTTGTAGATTATAAAAAGGCAAGGCATTTGCCAAGATAGAATTAGTAAGTAATTCGTACTATCCGCACCCCCTATAATTAGTATCAGAGTCATGTTATTTAAAAAATGTACAAATAGATATGTGTTAATTATGAGAAATGTTAGAAACGTTAACTTAATTGTTAATATGATTAATTACGTTATCTCATTAACTATGTTGTTATTTATTTGTTAAATATGAGAAGACCATTTAAAAATACACAAGTTTTTAGAAAAAATAAAAAACTTTTAACTAGTGACTACCCAAAATATAAGAAGTTAAATAAAACAAAAGAAAACCCCCACAGATTAGGTTACTTAATTACCTTAATATCTAGCAATGAGGAAAAATTAATAATTCATTTAAAATTTAGAAGAATCAGATACATACCATCTAATTATGATAAAATTAGATTTCGGTATCCATCAAAATATTATAAATATTGTACAGATGAATAACATAACAAAATCACAAAAAATATAAAGAACTAAAAAAAATAATATCTGAAAAACGAAAAGAATTAAAAAAAAACTACAATATAACATGATTGTTAGAGTATGCCAAAAATCAATAAAAACACAAAAAGAAGAAATATCATATTTAGAAACACAAATAGATAGTCTAGAATACATATATCGGCATGATCTATACACTATCAAGTAGATAAAATGACCAAGGAAGAATTTATAATAGATGAAAAAACATATGAAAATCATGAAGGATTAAAGATAAGAATAATATTTTCTAATCTATGAAGACGATAAAAGAAAATATGTGAACATTTATATTTAATGCTAGAAAAAGAAGAACTAAAATTAGAAGATAAATTAACAGCCATGGCAAGAATAGCAAGAGAAAATGAAGAAATAGACAGGAAAAAAATAGATAAAATAAAACAACAGACTACAGAAGAAATACGAAAAATAAAAGAAACTAAAAATAATAGGATTGCTGAATTAGAAAAAAAACTGCAAATCCTAAAGAACTGTATGAAAAAAGACAGAAAGAAAAGAAGAAAAAGATAAAGAGCAAAAAATATTAATTGAGATAAATCAATTTAAAGAAAACTTAGAAAATAAAGAATTAGAAACTAATGAAATAGAAATAAATACAATAGATGGTGAAGAAACAGATAATTATGATTCAGAAGAAAGTGAAACATATATAGAAATCTTAACAAATATAGAAAAACTAGAAATTAATGAAAAACAAGAAGTAATTAATAAAAAAAACTTAGAAAATACAAACAAGGAAATAAACACTCTTGATAAAAAAGATGATGAAAATATAATACCTAATACATCAGAAATAAGAAAATCTACATATCATTATAAAGATAATTTTAAAAGATATAACCTAAAGGATGAATATAACAAATGGACACCAAAATAAATAATTAATAAAAGTTATAACTTCTTAGACTTAGACTGTGCACTAGATGTAGATAAAATGATACAATTATGGATAGGATATATAACAAAATAATTATTAGACAATGGTATAAATGCAATAGATACACCAGAATATATAGAACGAACATTAAAAGGAACAACAAAATTATTATTTTTAAATTTAACTGAAGAAAGTAAAAAGGTATTAACGGCTAATAAAGAACGGAAGGAACAACAGTAACTAAACTAACACCTAGAGACATATTGAAAAAAATATGAAATAGCTGTCAAAGATGAATTTAACAGTATATAATAGAAGAAGAAGAAGAACAAAACAAAGAAAAAAGATACAAATAGGAATTTAATGTTAAAACTAGCAATATGTAATATGTGCTACATAGATGAATATACGTGTGCATTTAAAGAATACTACTATAAGGGAACTTCTAATACAGAAGAAAGTAAAGAAGTAAGAAGATTATATTTTAGTAAATTACCTGAACCATTTAGCTTAAAAATAAAAAAGAGTTGGGATGAAGCAAAAATAGTAGATAGCCTAGGAGCAAGAATAAAATTTCTACAACAATGGTATAGAAATCTATGTGCAAAATACAGAGAAGAAATAAAGATAGAAAAAATATTAATAAGGAATTTAGCATGTTGCAAGGATAAAATAGCACCCCAATTTGGATGTGAAGAAAAATATTATAAGAAAAAAAAAGACATAGAAATTATAAGAAGTACAAAAAGTCAAAATATAAGTATAAGAAATCAAGAAAAAGATATTATGAAAAAATTATAAATATAAAAGACCATATAGAAAAAAGAAATCTATAAAGGAATGTACTTGTTGTAATTGTGGAAAATTAGGACATTTAACTAGAGATTGTAAAATGCCTAAAGACCCAAAAAAGAAACAAATATCAGAAATAAAGATAGAAAATGCAGAATATATGCCAATAGATTATATAGATTACGAATTAGAAAGTGGCGATAGTATATATGAAATTTTGAAAAATGAAACAGATTATGAAATATATAGTAAATCAGATGAATCAAATGACTAAAGAAGATATAAACATAATAACAAAGGAAGAATATATAAATAAAGAAGGAACAAATCAGAAAATAATATTTGATAATAATATATTTGACGAGATGAAAGGAAAAGAATTAGATTTAAGTGTAGAAAAAATATTTAAAATACCAACAATAAAAAACATATTTAGTAGACGAAAAGAAGAATACTACGTAGCAAGCCAAAAAGAACATGTAATAGACTGTAGATATGCAAAAGGTAGAGCTAGTATACCACTAGTAACAAAAAGAATAATTAATAAAGAAATAAACCATATAAAAAGGAAAGACCCTATAAATACGTACACCTTGAAGGAACGAAAATATTAATAAAAGCATGTTTTAGAGAAGGAATAGATACACAAATAGAATTATATTTAGCAGATGATACAATTATAAAACCAATAGAAAAAAGTACAATAACTGCTATAAGAGAAAATTTAATATACCAAAAATTTTAATTTATAATAAGTGCGAATTATTCAGTAGCTATAACAGATAAAAACATAGATAAATCAGTAGTATTATATTGAAAAATATCAGAAATAGAACTAACCCCAGGAAGTAAAATATTTACAGCAAGATGTAAAAATCTATATGTATGAACAACAAAACATAAAATAACGGATAAATAAAATTAATAAAATACAAATAGAAAGTCCTTTTGAACAATTTGTAAAAATAATTGATAACAATGATTATAGTTACAAAGACATAGATATACAAGAAGATTTAGAAATAATAAATGATAGAATAAGTACAACAAAAATGATACCTTTTGAAAAAATAGAATCATCAGGATCATCGAAAAGAACAAATTATGAAATAGCTTCAACAGTTAATTTAACTCAATATTATATAACGAGAACAATAAATGAAAAAGAATATTTAATATTCCTAAACACAAGACAAGAAGAAAACCATATAGCAAAATACCTAGTGAAAAATGAAGAAATAAAATCTAATAGTAATATATGCCCAGATCTACCAAGAAGTTTAATAACTATTAAAGATTCAGCAGAAAAGAAAATAATAATAGGAGTTAGAAAAATAAAAATAGAATTTGAAATAAAGGAAGATATGCAAAAAGTAGACATAGTATTAGGAATAAAATGGTTAGAACAAGTAAAACCCTACAATATAGAACATACACAATTAACCATAACCTACAATAAGGAAAAAATATTAATAAAAAGAGCTTTAACATAAAAATATATATACTTACGAAGATAATAGTAGCAGGATATTATAATAGATATTATACACCTATGATAGATACAGGAGCAGAAGCCAACTTATGTAGATATAATTGTTTACCAGAAGACAAATGGGATAAGCTAAAAACACCAATCGTAGTAAAAAGATTTAATAATGAAGAAAGCTTAATTACCTATAAAGCTAGAAATATAAAAATACAAATATGGGATAAGATATTAACAATAGAAGAGATCTATAATTATGAACTAACATCAAAAGATATGCTTTTAGGAATGTCATTTTTAGATAAACTATACCCACATATAATAACTAAAACATACTAGTGGTTTACAATACCATGTAAACAAAAGGTAAGAGCAAAAAGAGTTATTAATAAAATAAGAAAGAAAACTGATTGGATAAAAGGAAGTGAAAAAATCATACAAAAATTAGAAAATATAAAAAATACTGAAGACATAATAGAACTATTTATATTTTCAATAAATAAAGAAGAAATAACTATATTTTCAATAGATAAGGTAGAAATAATAAAGAAAAAATTAAGACAACTATATAGTGAAGATCCATTAATAGGATGGGAAAAACATAAGACTACTATAAGAACTGAGCTAATAGATAAAAATAGTATAATTACCCAAAAATCATTAACATATAACTTTGATGATTTAAAAGAATTAGAAATGCATATAGATGAATTATTAGAAAAAAATATATACAAAAAAGTAATAGTAAACACAATAGCCCAACATTTATAGTAAATAAACACAATGAACAAAAGAGAGGAAAAAGTAGAATGGTTATCGATTATAGAAACCTAAATGCAAAAACTATGACATATAATTATCCAATCCAAATAAGATATTAAAAATAAGGAAGATACAAGGATATAACTATTTTAGTAAGTTTGATTATAAATCAGGATTTTGCAACAACATATAGTACAAAAAATAATAAATTCAAAAGAAGAATTAGATACAAAAAAGAAATTATAATCATTTTTAGGATTAGTAAACCAAGTAAGAAAATGTATACCAAAATTAGCAGAAAAACTAAAGCCATTACAAAAAAATTAAAAAAGGATGTAGAGTATAATTACAACAAAGAAGATAAAAAACAAGTTCAGAAAATAAAAATACTTTGTAAAGAATTACCAAGATTGCAATTTTCAGACGAAAATAAAAAATTTATATTTATAGTAGAAGCAGATACAAGTGAATATAGTTATGGAGGAGTACTTAAGTATAGATATGAAGAAGAAAAATTAGAACATCATTGTAGATACTACTCAGGAATGTTTAATGAAACAGAAATAAAATGAAAAATAAATAGAAAAGAATTATGTTCGTTATATAAATGTTTATTAGAATTTGAGCCATATATTGTATATAACAAGTTTATTGTATGAACAGATAATACACAGGTCCAATGATGGTTAACAAGAAAAATACAAAATTTAGTTACAACGAAGAAAATTTGGAGATTAGTATTGAATATATTAAATTTTTGCATTTACAATTGAAGTAATCAAGACTAACAAGAATGTTATTGCAGATTACATATCAAGACAAAGCTACCCAAACTGATATTACAGAAGACGATGCTCTAGAAAAGATACTCAAAACCCTAACTACGCTTTCACTGAAAGTGGATAGTATGGAAAATGAGATAGAAAGGCTAAAGACTAATGAAGTTAAACTAAAGTCTGAAGCTATGACTCAGATAACTCAGCAGTGTACAGAGAAATGTCGATCAGAAGACAGTAAAATTCCAGAGATAAAAGAAGACGTTGGGACACTCCAAAAAACTCATAATGTTTATCAATCTACTTTTGCCGGTACAAGCAAAGGAGTTAGAAGGAACCCAAATATGAACTTGAACAAAATATTTGACAAGCCATTTATACCAAAAACACCAAAAGACCCTTTGTTCATACCCCCACAAACTACCACATATTTAGAAAGCCTAAACCAAGAAAACAAAGCCTATAATCACATAACCAGATCATATATTGAAAACATCCACAAAATACAAACACATTTAAATCTTAGACCCAGAGCAATAAATATCCAAGAACCAAATACTGATTACATAACCCAAAAATTACAAGGATATAATAAGTTAATTGGATTACCAAAAACTAACCCAAATTGTAAGGGGGTGAGGATAGTGCAGATTACTTACTAATTCTATTAATCTTATTTGCTTTATATCTTTTCTTCAATATTCTAAGTATTCATAGTTTATCATTTTATCCTATAGTATTTATATTTTACAAATTTTTGTGTAATAACTTATTCTAATCGTACTATATTTGATATGTAATTATATGTTATCTATATTATTCATTAACATTTGTTGTTCATGTATAGTATTATATAAACTATCATTTGTATCTCCTTTTTCTTAGGTTAATTTTATTCTAATTAATTTTTCTTCTAATTATATTTTTTCTCTTTTAAGTTGTTTCCTGTAATTAATTTCTTCATATGGCCAACTTTGTTTTTCTCCAACTCTTTTAATATATTCTAACATTTTTAATCTGTATAATATCCATCTGAATAATAACTATCTAGGTATGAATAGCAGCTATCGTCGTCATTAAAGTGTATTCATTCTAATTCATCATCTATCCAATTTTCATCTTCAATATCAAATACCTTTTCCCATATAATTTTCTTTATATCTATCTCTATATCCTTAAGTACATATAAAACAAGTATGTTAAATTCATCTATCATTTCAATATGCAAGTAAATATTCATTTTTCATATGATGTTTCAATATGTAAGTAAATATTCCCGTCACCGCCCTCGACCCTCGGCGCCGACCCCATCGCGGCCCTCGGCCCTCGGAGCCGATCCCAGATCCGATCGCCAGCCCCGTTTCTGGCCTCGATCGCCGGCCCTCAGCGCCGACTCCCGGCGCCTCCCGGCCTAGATCTCCGACCTCCCGGTGCCGACCCCCAGCCCCACCCCGCTCCCCCCTGCATACCCTCCCTCCGATTATAACCCCCATCTCCGTTCACCCCCCCTCGCCGACTCCGGTGAGATCCGACCCCCCTCGGTCTCCAGCAACCGTCGCCCGAGCCCCAGCAGATGCCGCTCGGTCTCAACCAACAATAGCTCTATCGCCGGCCAGTCGCCGATTGCTCCAGCCGCCGACTGGTCCCCGACAGTCGCAGCTCCATCTCACCACCAGAAATCCCCGAAACCAGGTCTACGCTGGGTTTTGGTTTTCTGGCTTCGCCGACAAGTGTAATCCGGTGACTTCTAACCTTTGTTATTTCATTTTAGTCTCTTATTGCGTTATTTCATTCTTCGTATTGCGCTAATATTATCCCCTGTAACTTGATTTGTGTTTGATTTATTTGATTTGTTGATATGAAGATTGTCTGTTGTCTGTTGTTGCTGTTGTTGTGGTCACTTATTGCACTGCTGTTGTTGGGGTTATCTGCTTTTGCTTTAGTGATATTGTTCATTGCCTGTTGTTGATATCCTATATTCTCTGTTGTCTGTTGTTGCGGTTGTTGTTGCCTGTTGTTGCTGTTGCTGTGGTCGTTTCTTTCCTTTGAGTATATTCTCTTATATTTTCTCGTAGTAGTGGCTGTGGGCGGTAATGGTTGGATAGGGTCATGTTCAAGGGGGTTGGGGCGTGGGGACATTGTGGGGGCGGGGGATGAGGAAAGGGCGGGAGTGGGAAGGAGGCCAAGGTTTGGCAGCGGGGGTGGTAGAGGAGGGCGCATGGATAGCGGGGGTAGGCTGAGAGTTGGGTCTTGAAATATAGGGACCCTTCAGGGTAAGTTCATAGAACTTGTGAAGATCCTTAGGAAGAGGAGGATTAATATTGCATGTGTCCAAGAGACCAAGTGGGTAGGGGGTCTAAGGCTAGGGATGTGGATGGTTACAAGTTGTGGTACTCTGGGAGCGAGAGGCGTAGGAATGGAGTTGGCATCTTAGTAGATGAAGAGCTTAGAGGTCAGGTCGTGGAGGTGAAGAGGATCAACAATAGGTTGATGACTATTAAGTTGGTCATCCGGGGGTTTACCCTAATCATGTGTAGTGATTACGCGCCCCATGTGGGCTCGGAAGGGGAGGAGAAGATGCGGTTTTGGGAGGCTTTGGAGGAGGTGGTGAGAGGCGTGCCTAGCTCGGAGAAGATTGTTGTAGCAGGAGACTTCAACGGGCTCATTGGGGTATTAACGGAAGACTTTGGTGATGTGCATGGTGGTTTTGGTTTTGGGGATAGAAATGAAGAGGGGACTACTCTATTGGAGTTTGCGAGGTCTTTCGGGCTAGTGGTGGTGAACTCGGGCTTCCTGAAGAAGGAAGATCACCTGATCACCTTTCGAAGCGCGGTAGCTAGGACCCAGATTGACTTTCTGTTGCTTCGGAAAGGGGATAGGGTGTTGTGTAGGGACTGTAAGGTTATCCTGAGTGAGAATCTTTTGACCCAACGTAGGATCTTGGTTATGGACTTGGGTATAAAGAAGAATAGAAAGAGGAGAAGTAAGTAGGGTAGACCTAGAATTAAGTAGGGCAACTTGACTCCAGTGAAGGGGTGGGAGATAGGGGAGAAGTTGGCGGGAATGGGGGTGTGGGAGTGTAGGGGGGCGTGGATAGTATGTGGGATAGGGCTGCGAGGTGCATAAGGGAGAATGCAAGTGAGGTGTTGGGTGTTTCTAGGGGCCGAGCCGGGTACCATCGGGGGGATTGGTGGTGGAATGAAGAGGTAGAGAAGAAAGTGGGGATCAAGAAAGAGGCGTATGCTAAGTTGGTTGAGAGTAAGGACGAAGAAGAGAAACGGGTAAACAGGTAGGAGTACAAGCTTGCTAGGAAAGAGGCTAAGTCAGTTGTTGCGGCAGCTAAGACGGCCACCTTCGAGAGCTTGTATGCAGGGTTACAGGGGAAAGGAGGGGAGAAAATGTTGTTTAGACTTGCTAAGGCTAGGGAGAGGAAGGGGCGTGACCTCGACCAGGTAAGGTGCATTAAGGGGGAGGATGGTAGAGTGTTGGTGGAGGACGACCACATTAAGGATAGATGGCAGTCGTACTTCCATAGGCTCTTGAATGACGAAGGGGGTAGAGCTATTGAGTTAGGGGAACTGGAGCACTCAGAGGAGTGTCGGGATTTTAGTTATTGTAGACGTTTTAGTGTAGAAGAGGTTAGAGAGGCCGTTCGCAGGATGTGAAGGGGTAGGGCGACGGGGCCGGATGAGATACCGGTGGAGTTTTGGAAGTTCGTTAGAGAGGATGGTGTAAGGTGGTTGACTGGATTGTTCAACGAAATCTTCAAGACGACAAAGATGCCCGAGGCTTGGAGGTGGAGCACCATGATCCCTCTGTATAAGAATAAGGGGGACATCCAGAGTTGCAATAACTATAGGGGGATTAAGTTATTGAGTCACTCTATGAAGATTTGGGAGAGAGTGGTCGAGGTGAGGTTGAGATAGATATTGTCTATTTCGGAAAACCAGTTTGGGTTTATGCCTGGCCGCTCGACGACGGAGGCAATCCACCTGGTGCGGAGGCTGGTGGAGCGGTATAGGGAAAGGAAGAAGGACCTGCACATGGTGTTTATCGACCTGGAGAAGACATACGACAAAGTCCCCAGGGAGGTGCTTTGGAGGTGCTTAGAGGTGAGTGGAGTCCCGCAGGAATATATCAGAGCAATTAAGGACATGTATGAGGGAGCGAAAACTCAGGTGAGGACGGCGGGAGGATTCTCAGAGCATTTCACCGTCTTGACAGGATTGCATCAGGGATCTACTCTTAGCCCCTTTTTGCTTGTCTTGGTGATGGATGTGTTGACGCGACGTATTCAAGGGGAGGTGTCGTGGTGTATACTCTTCGCAGACGATATAGTTCTGATTGATGAGACTCGAGGGGGTGTGAATGATAAATTAGAGGTGTGGAGACAAACTCTTGAGTCTAAAGGGTTCAGGTTGAGCAGAAGCAAGACAGAATATTTGGAATGCAAGTTTAATGACGTGAGGCTGGAGGATGAGGTGGTAGTGAAGCTGGACTCACATGTGGTATGTAAGAGGGATAGTTACAAGTATCTCGGGTCTGTGATCCAGGGTAACGGTGACATTGATGAGGATGTCTCGCACCGTATTGGGGCGGGATGGATGAAGTGGAAGCTCGCGTCGGAGGTGTTGTGCGATAAGAAGGTGCCGCCCAAGCTTAAAGGCAAATTCTACAGGGTGCTAGTCCGTCCGGCCATGTTGTATGGAGAAGAGTGTTGGCCAGTTAAGAAGTCTCACATCCAAAAAATGAAGGTGGCAGAGATGCGGATGTTGCGCTGGATGTGTGGGCTGACTAGAGGGGATAGAGTTCGGAACGAGACTATCAGGGAGAAGGCTGGTGTGACCTCGGTGGAGTGCAAGATGCGGGAAGTTCAATTGAGCTGGTTCGGTCACGTGAAGAGGAGGGGCATGGATGCCCTGGTTCGTAGGTGTGAGAGGCTAGCATTAGATGGTTTTAGGCGGGGTAGGGGTAGGCCGAAGAAGTACTAGGGTGAGGTGATTAGGCGGGATATGGAGCAGTTATAGCTCACCAAGGACATGACCCTAGATAGGAAGGTCTGGAGGATGCGAATTAGGGCAGAGGACTAGAAGACTAGAGGACTAGGGCCAGTTTGGGTCGCTTGTGTAGGGAATTACTTGCTGGGGGTAGTATCCTGGTTAGGATTCCGTGTCCCTTGTTTTAGTATGAATCTGGGTGCTCTCCTCTGTTTTTTTTTACTTTTACTTTTACATTTATTTTTATTGTTACTTTTACTTTTACTTTTACTTTTACTTTTACTTTTACTTTTACTTTTACTTTTGGCTGCCGTACTTATGTTATGTATTCTTGTAACCTTGTTTGGTGTTTTGCTTTGTAATTGTGTAGTATCTTGTGTCTTGAGCCGGGGGTCTATCGAAAACATCCTTTCTACTTCTTTAGAGGTAGAGGTATGGACTGTGTATATCTTACCCCCCCCAGACCCCACCAGGTGGGAATACACTGGGTTTGTTGTTGTTGTTGTTGTTGTTGTTGTACCACCATAAGAGAGCATCTTCCCTTTGGAGATTATTATTAACCATTTTAATAACCTTTTTATAATCACTCTTCCTTCTCTTAGCATCGGTGATAAAACACCCTAAGTATGAATTAGAGAACAAACCTCTTGAGGTACCTTTACATCGATCAACTAATCCTACTTATTGAGAGTTAGTGTTATGATGTATATACCAATCACTCTTCCCTTTATTGATCAACTGTCTAGACTGAATTTTGTATATGCCCAAAACCTTTATAATTTTCATTGTATATTATTATTTTTACATTCACTAGTAATCTGTTATGCCTAGGTTATTAGGTCAACTTTTTCTATACTGTCTCCTTAACCTATTATTTGTTTTTCATATTATATTTGAGTTTAGTCAGTCTATGTTTCCTAGTGGGTACCACATATTTTTATAGTCATACTACAATTCTGCATCTTTTTCCTAATATAGATCCTAATACCAGTTCTTCTAACCAATTCTACTCATTTGGGAGTTCCTTTCTTGGAGATGTGATGAGCAACTGGCATCTAGATGCTTACTCATCTCATTCAGGTATTCTAGGATTTGTAATTTGTGTATTCTGTACAAACATTTATTAGTAGTATTTATTTTAGTACTTAGTGGCTCTTATACAAGTGACAATAGGTCCGGGTTGGATTCTTTTATATGTTCTGTCTTTTTGGTTTTCCAAGGGATCCGTTTTGTATATTTTGTACTTATTATATATATATATATATATATATATATATATAGAGAGAGAGAGAGAGAGAGAGAGAGAGAGAGAGAGAGAGAGAGAGACGAAGTTGTCCAGAATGTACAAAATTACGACTGTAATCAAGGTACAAAATAGATCACTCCAAACGTCAAGAGCTCACCCCAAATCCGACCTAAATAATCTATGAACAAGTAGGAAATCAGCAACGACAACCCAAGCTAGAATCTGCATCAGGAAAAAGATGTAGAAGTCTAACATGAGTACTAAACACATATACTTACCAGGCATCATAGGTCCATGAGCTCAAAAGATCAATATATAATACAAAGTACAAGTCATCCCTAAAACGGTTCACCAAAAAGCTAACATTCTACATCACAACACAAGAAATATATAGAAAATAAAACACTTAGGGGTCGTTTGGTAGAGTGTATAAGATATTACTGAATAGGGTGTATTAGTAATGCTGGGATTAGTAGTGCTGACATTAGTAATACTAGGATTAGTAATGCTGAGATTATTTTTGATGCAGTGTTTGGAATAATATGTATTGTTATATTTTAAAAGGAATATTATTTGTTGACAAAAAAAAAACCCTTGACATACAATGACTTTGTATATTTACTTTGGAAAGCTTTATTATTCTTTTTTTTTTAAAAAAAAAATCAACAATATAACTATAGTAATAAGTTATTTTGGAATTTTAAGATTTAATCATTCACTTACAAAAAAAATAATTTGTATCTTTTCTTTATTTTTTTGTTGTTCCCACTTTGTGGTGTTCTTAAGTTGGAGGGGATACGTGTAACTTTTGAATGAGACAATTGCATCGTTGTTAACATAAAATTGTGTTCCGTAAAGTGTTAAATTTAAGATATTTTTTTTTATTTGTGATACATTCCATTTACAAAATTAAAGCTAGATGCAACCATGCAATTTGTTTCGAGCTTTGACAAATAAGTATTTTCTAAGTTAATGGAGTAGTTTTTTTAATGATTAAAATTATTTAGAGGAATATTATCATATTGAAAATGGAAAAGAAAATAACTCATATTGAATAAAGTAAAAAAGATTTAAAAAACATTTAAAAGAATTTAAGGGCATTTTTGTCTTTCTAAATATTTATTCATGGATTGTAATCCATCGATTACTAATCCAATCAAATTGGATGTATTAGTTATACACCCTATAATACCATATAGGGTTTATAACTAATCCATTTTCTAGTTATACATTGCTCCTTATTTGCTACCAAATATTGTATTAATTTACCCCACATTTTAGTACATAGATTAGAAAAATAAACCCTCCTACCAAACGACTCCTTACAGTCTACATATCCCAAGGCTAACCTACCAGTCTGAAGTAAGACATTGATCAAATGGACATAATAATAGTAATATACGCAAAATACATAAAAATGAAAGATACAACGATGATTGATGTCTGCCATGTACACATATAACATCTTTTACTGCAAAGGTAGGACCCATAGAGGACCTGTAAAGTCCATATACAATACCAAAAATTCAAACCAGAACTTCTATGAATATAAAAATGACCGAAACTCAAACCAAGACTAAGAATTTTTCTTTACTTTCAACCATTTCTTTTAAAAATGAAAACCCATATGGTAGTGTTACCATCCCTGTTAAAGCCAAAATCATGTTTTTCCTTAGATCCAACCATGTTCCATGAGACTGTATGAGCAAATTCAAGCAAAATACTATATAAGTCTTTAAATGAAAGTACACTTAAAAAGAATGGAAAAGTACCTCCATACAAATCACATAACCCAATGGGACCCCACCCGATAACATCCTTGACCTTACCATGTATAGGAAATAAAAGACAAAATAAACAACTCAAATTTTGAGAATCTTAAAACTAATGTTCTTTGAAAGTCTACCCAACCTATTCTAAAATGTAATATGATGACTCAATCATTTTCTACCACAAAATCCTACCCCTCGACTATAATAAGAACCCCTAAACAATATCTAGAACTTAGAAAACAACCAAAACTATGACTTAAACATGAATTCAACTCTAAAGTCTCAAAGACAAAACTAATAAATCAGAAATTCAAGATAACCCAATCCTAATTAATGAATTTCCCTAGCTAGTAAGCACTTTATACCATATAATGTATAATGAAGCTAAATCTAGAAGAAAAAAGTCATAACCTATCTAAAATTTGATCGCAAACCATAACCATCATAAAATTGTCGTCCCCTTTTGCAACACCTCAAAATGCTGGCACACTATCAAAAACATAATCTACTTATTAAAATGAGTGAAATAATGGCTAGGATGGAAATTAGGTCACAAACTAACCCTCGAGACCTTTTGACAAAATCTAAAATTCTTAACTCTATTACCATCCCTTAATGGTAAGAAATTCTTGATTGATGGTTGGTCTAATAAAGGGTCGAATTTGGACCTCAATTGGTCATAAAGGTATTCTTGATCAAGAAAACTAAGAATTTGACAATTAAATCACGGATAAAATAAGAATTAATACTAGATGAGCAGAATTATAACATATAAGGGTGAACAATTTGGGCATTACTAGCTGTTGTAATTATGCATAATTACTCAAAATGCACTAAGACCGAGCTCTTCAACACTTAGAAGAAATGAGTGAAGTGTTTGGAGAAAATGGTAGTATATATACAATAATCATCTCTTTTGTAGAGGTTTGGCCCATAGGAGCGACATCACTACAGTGATTAATCCTCTATAGAAGAAGGGGTCATTAATAAACCAAGACTCCATTAAAGTGGAGGAAATTCTACATAAGCGGTCCTGCTTCTCTGGTAAAGCTCCACTTAAGCGAAGACATCTGCACAATTCACTCTCCAACAAATGGCTCCGCTGAAGTACAGAAAGCTCTACATGAGTGAAGAAAGCTCCATAGGAGCATAAGGTGGTGACATCGGTAGCCTCTGTAGAAGTGGCAAGTTTATTAGGTACTAGCCAAGATCCACAAGAGCTAAACTAGAATCTTTCAACAAATATGCCTACTTTTGAATGACCTTTATAAACTTGGTTATAACCCCTTAAACACAAACCAAACGTACTACCCAATTAGAAAACGCAATTCACACTCAATGAAATTAATGAAATGACCAATGAAGTTCATCTCTACAAGATGTTGACCTAAATAAACATGTCATAATAAAAACCCGACCAAGCTCCCAAAAATAATTCTAAATGCATTGGGACCTGATTAAAAGATCCTTAGCATGAAATCCACATTTCAGAGTTAAGGGAGCTGTCAAAATTTTCATCCAGAGCCTTTTACTAAGAATATCAACTAAATTCTAACTTCATAACTTTAGAAGCTCCAAAATAAGAAACCTAGCTTATAACCCAACAAAATCCGTGAGAATCAAACCATCTATCTCAAAAATTCATAAATACCTTCAACGACTATAAGAAGTGTCAAAATAGGGAAATATATAGAAAATATGAAAATGATCTGGAGGGTCATTATATCATCCACTACTAAAAAGAACTTTTGTCAATAAAAGTTAAGGAATACAAGGGTACCTCAAGATAAAAAGGTGAGGATATCTAGACTATCTATACTACTCAGTTTTCTAAGTAGCCTCCTCAATGGGATGCTGCCGTCACTAAACTTTAAACAATAGAAATACATTAGTCCTTAATTTCTTAACCTATCTATTCAAGATAGAAGTTAGCTTATCCTTGAAGGCTTGACTCTTATCTAACTGAACTGAATCCAACAAAAGAACATGAGACTTATCTTGAACATACCATCTCAAAAAAGATACATACAACACTAGGTGACCAACCAAAAGATTTGGAGGTAAAGACAACTAATATGCCACATCCATCATATTGTACAATATAAAATGGGAAAATGAACCTAAGGCCAAACTTACCTTTCATCCTAAACCTCATCATGCCATTCATGGTTGAAACCCATAAAACAAACTGCTAACATAAAGGACGAGAATCTCAAAAATAGAGTATGAAATTAAAAGAAATGCAGAAGCAAAACTAAGAAACTAATTAAAAACACTAAATAAGAATTAAATGATATGGATTTGATAAGATCTATGCATTAATGAACAGGTTATTAGATGATCCAAACCCCTTTGCTTGAGAAACTAATCATTTTAGAATCATTCCTTGACGGCTTCATAAGTAATATTGAATAAAATTAGTAAAACTTCTAATAGACTTGTAAGAGTTCCAAGAAGAAACCAAAGATATTAAAGAAAAAATTATCTTACTACCTTAAACTATGAACTAGTTAGGTGGAAAGATAAATCCCAAATCAATCTACCACAACTTTCCATATATTAATATTTAATATCTAATCTTCATAAATAAAGAAGGACCTCTTTAGGTTTTGATTTTTTTAAATAAATAGACCTAACCCAAGTATCTCACCCCTCATGGCAGTCAGGGGTTGGGCTACATACCCCAACCCCTAACTAATAAATGAATTAGGACATAAACCTTACCTTTGATCCTATAGTGGTTAGATGTCTCTAGGACAAGCAAGTGATCCAATACCTAATTAACCATCCCCAAAAAAACTACATTAACCAGATCAGATGTTATATTAAATATGAGGCTCAATAACATGTTTATTTCTAGTCATATGCTTCAAGATAAAGAAGTGACTTGGGTCACATTTTTTAATAATGAGATCAGGCCTTTGACAATATTTATATTTGAGAAATTTCCCCCATAGAGTGTTCTTGATTCTAACTACCCACCATTTTTTATATTAAAGAGCAAGACATACATCTGAAAGTTTTTGGACACTAATGCCTCCTTCATCATAAAGAAAAAAGAGATTAAAAAAGATTCATAAAAAGACCACTGACATTTCTCCTTGTCTTTTTCACATCCCCAAAAGTAGTCTATTGTAAGTTACTTTATCTACTTGAGAGTAAATTTGGGAGGTGACATGGTAGAGAGAATAAGAATAGGTAAGGATGCAACATATTTTCACAAGAGTATCTCATCCTCCAAAACTAAGAATCTTGGACAACCCATCTCTAATCTTTGTAAGAACTTTAAATACCTTACACGTAAAGTAAATGATTTTTCGCCTTCCGATGTATAAGGGACAAACAAGGTAGGTCATATGACTATCCTTAATTCTACATACTATGTCTTGAGAAGTATGTGTAGGAATCATGAAATGACTCTTGTCTTTGTTGATGAACAGGTCAAACACACCCTCATAGGTAGATTAAACTTTCATAATCAGCTACAAGGATGAACTAGTTACTAAAGAAAATATGACATCATTTCAGCAAATCATAAATGATTTGATGAGGCCCATTCTTCTCCATGAGAAACCTGATACACATGATGCTAGTTTATCAATATAGAAAAAACTTCAGCACCGATAATGAATAATGCTGGTGATAATGGATCACCTTGTTTGAGACCTCTAATAGAGTGAAAAATCCATATCTTGCACCATTTACTATGACTAAATACCAATTGTTAGCCTTAATTCTCCAGTCTAAATCAATGATAGTCTATCAAAATGCTATATTTCTCATCACTAGACAAATATCGGACCAAGAGACCCTATCATATGCCATAACCATGTCTAATTTAATAATTACATTACTCGTTCATTAGGATTTTTGATACTGTGAATCGTATCTTTAGAAAGTAAGTTGTTTTTTGAGATGCTCTATCTTTAACAAACCCTAACTAGCTATCAAGAATGATATGAGATAGAATAGATGCAAGTCTTAAATAAATGAGTTTAAAAATAATTTTGTGGTGAAAGTACTAAGGCTTATATAGGCCTGAATTCTAAAATCTTTTTAGGATGGTCTAATTTTGGGAGTAGTACCAAACATGAATGAGAAAAGTATTGGGTCATAGTGTGACCACTGAAAATAATTTGTACTACAACCAGGAGGTAACACTTATGATATCCCAGCAATAATAGAAGAATTTTCCATTCATGGAATTTGGACTCTTAGCAGAATGAGGACTCATAGAAAATACTACTTACTTTATCTCCTCCAAGGTAGGCATGGCTTGAAAAATATGATTTTGCTCACCAGTCATCATGCTAGGAATACAATTAAGGATCTTGTCATTTATTAATTTTTTTCTCTAGTAAATACATTATGAAAATGGTCAAAATATACATTGGAAATGGCTTCATTAACTTAAATATCAACCAATTTTTATCAAAAATAATTATTAATGCATAATCTTCTAATTCCACCCCTCTTTAAAGAATGAACGTAGTTGGTATTTTCATCTCTTTCTTTGAACCAGTGGGTTGTGATTTTTGTTTGAGAATTGACTCTTCAACATTTATGTATCTTATATACTCTGCATTCATGATAGGAATTTTAGTGCTATTCTACTTACTTTTGTTTATCAAGATCTCTTTAGCAATTTTAACTTTTTCTTTGAAATCTTTCATAATAGGATATTGTAATGACCTCTAGGTCATTTTTTGCATTTCTACACTTTCCTCTATTTAGAGCTTTTCTATAGCTTTCCAAGTTATTTTTGATTTGTTAGACTTGATAGTTTTGTTACCAGGGAGTTCATTTGGTTCTTAGAGCTAATTTTCTATTTGATGTCTTCATAGATAAAGATTGGCTGTCGGGCGTAAACTTTAGGTTAACAATCTTGTATGCCAATTCTAAGAGTTTCATTAGCTCCAAACAATTAATTTTAGGCTTTGGGGACCTTGTTTTAGGTTCTAAGGGTTCTAGACTTATTTTGGGCTAATAGACGAATTTTGGATATATGGGCCTTGGGTGTGGGTCCCATATTTCATCAAAATCACTCTCAATGGAAATTTTGATGGCGTCATGAGTACAGAATATTAAATTTTATAATGTAGCATAGTTCCTTTGTATTCGTGATATTTCAAATAAATCTGGAGTGGTCAGTAGAAACTTGGCAAATCCAGTTGGTGCATGGACTCAACTGGTGTGACTGCTTAAGTGAACCTTTAGTCGCTTAAGTGGTGGTCACATTAGCTTCCAAGTATAGTCCTGCCTATGCAACTTTAGCGGAGACATAACTTCTAAAGTGGACATTGCTTAAGCGATATCTTGTCTGCTTTAGCAGGTTAGCCAAATGTTTGGGATCACTTATGCAATCCTATGCTACTTTAGCGGTGACCGCTTAAGCGATATCCCTAGGGAATTTATTTTAGCCTTCACCCATTTTTTTGAAATTTTCTCCAAGTCCAAAGAACATTAAATCCCTAAAGAGCTTGGAGAATTAGGCGATTTACTCTTGGGTGATCATAGGTGTTGATGACCTTCAGAAAGTTGTTTCCTCATCGTAATCCTCGCAACTTCTTATCTAATTTTTGTTTTATTCACTTATTTTATTCATAAATCCCTAGTTCCTTTATGGGTTTAATTAAGTATTATTTGAGCTTAGAATTTACTCATTCTTGAGGATAAATGATCCTTGAGCATAGAGGTACACTCTGATGATTTCAAAAGTAGGATTCTACAAGTGGGCCCCATATAGAATTTTGACCCAATTGGACCAAAAGAATAAAAGTGCAATATGGATATTATTATTCTTGTATTAATGCATAGATCACTATTTTGATAGTGTGGCATTGTGTGAACGTTTCTTGAAAGGGAAAGTTTTTAGTTTAGTGAGTTTATTTGGGCATTCTTCAATGTCCACGTAGGCTAGGGTTACTCTTCTCTTAGATTGAACTTAATTATAGCATTGATATGTTATGCTAGTTTTGGATTGGGAATTATGATTTGGTCATATATTTAGAGAATTTAGATTATTTAGCCGGTTAGTGAAGTATGATTAGGCGTATTTGATTTAACTACCCATTTCATCGGTTAAATTTCTATCTTAGGCCTCAATAAGTCTTATTTAGTACCTTGTAGCAGGATTTTTAACCTTAGCCTAGTCTGGGATGGTAATTTCCTTAAAGCAGACTTTCAGAGTTAGAGGTAGGCCCCTCCGACCCACCTTAGGCTAAGATTACTATTAGTTCCTTATAGAATTAATAGGCCTTTATGCTTCATCCTATTTATATTTTTGATCCCGAGGAGTTTTTAGACATATTCTGACTTGTTCTAGACTTTTACTAGTAAGATACTAAGACCAGTTCAAGTTTGGCAAATTATGATATTAAGACCTATTCAAGTCCAGTATATTTTCCAATATTGCTTCTAGTTTGGGTCTACTGATATTCATGATTTTTATGGTTAGAGTTTGATATATGATATACTATTTATTATTTGAGTTCGACATTAAGGGGTTACTTATGATAGTTATGGAATCGATTGTAGTCCGGTGTTTATGGTATGAAAAGATCCATTGGTATGGTTATGAGGTTTGGATGTTTTATGAGTGTACAATTGGTACTGATTCTTGATTTCATCCATCGGGCTTATGGGGGATCACTTTGTATTATTTACATTTGTTTGCATTTCCTAGGCTTATGGGGCCAGTTAGTCACGTTATTTTTGATCTTATTTAGTCGATTGTTTACTTTCAGTATTTGAAGAATTATTCCAGGCTTTCCTTTTTTACTTGACTTAGTTTACTATCTCGCATCTTATTGTGTTTATATATGATTTAGCTCAGTCAGCAGATGTTGTCTTCTGAGTACCTATTATTTTGGTACTCATACTACAGTTCTGCATCCTTTTCTTATGTAGATCTTAGTACTAGTTGTCAATGTTAATGTTGTGTTAGTTCTGGTTAGAGTTCAGAGGTAAGGTGCAATCTTATATCTGAATTTCACTTTCTTTCCTTCTTTTATTTTTGGATAGCCTTTTTATTGAAGACTATTGTTTATTTTCCACTACTAGTACTCTTATTCTTTAGGCTAGAGTCTCTTGTCCCAACCTTACTAGGTCATGGGATATTGTTACTCTTTTAATAATTTATCTTTGGTTATGTTGTTAACCTGATATCTCATAGTTTGTAATATAATTACTCGTATGATTCTAGTATTTATGCTATTTTCCACCAACTATTCCATTACTTATCATTTCGGGCTATTGTTTAGGGTACCTACAGATAGGATAAAGTAGGTTTCATCATGAGTCATGAAATCGTGTCATGACACATATATATCATCATACTCATATCTTGACTAGTTGTTAAGAGTGGATACAAGTATTTTCATTTTCATATGAAAAACCTACAAGGATTATGCTTAATATCCCCATTCCAGCATACTCCTACAATATCCCAACAGTTCAAAAACATGTAATACTTGGTGATATTCTCCTATCTAACATTAAGCTCCATCAAAAGAGGACAATTATCTGAACACATAGATGGTAAATAAGTAACTATAGTGTGAGGCATGAATTTCAACCATTTGTCGTTGACCACTACCTCAGCAACTCTTTGGTTGCACCAAGTATATCTTTGACCATGAAAACCAAGGAATGTAAGAGCACAACCATCTACCTCTACAATGAAGCCAAGATTTTATACATATTTTAAGGAAAACCTCCTATTTTCTCCTTAGGATTAGTCATAATATGAAAATCCCCAACTGTACACCAACACAAATTTGCATAATTCAATGACTTGTCCCAAACTTTTGAGTGATCTTTACACTTGGCATATGTGAAAGTTGCGAGGAAACTGGAAGGCTAATACATATGTCTATTTTGAGATGTAACCTATTGATCATCATCTTCCAAGACTATACAAACTATATCACGAGTCCAAAAAAAAAATCAGATTTTCCATTTGGATTACAAGTGGCATTATCCTTATTCAGTTGTAATTTACAAAAGTTAAGTTAAAAATTATCCAAGGAAGTATCTAAAATGATTATCAAGGATAACATATGAAGATTATTTATATTTGGATTCGTTCCATGGAACCATTAAGTGATAGGTCTATAAGGTCTAACAATTGTGCTAGAAGTAGCATTTTGTTGGACTTTGAAACCTTCTTCTTTCAACTTGGAGAAAAGCCATGCTGATTAGAGACTTGTTGAAATTCTTCTTGGAACTTGATATCTATATAAGGACACAAAACCTTGATCAAGTGTTCTCTAGTTTTCTCATCTTCTTCATCCTTCATAGGTTGCTTGTCTTTCTCAAATTCACCATCAGAATGAATAACTCTATATTCATCATTCAATTTAGATGAAATCATAGAAGAAGTATTAAGTATGTACTGAATGTTTAAAGGTTGATCAAGAGATTGTAGAGGAGGAATGTGAAAACCAGCCTATTCATTGACTGGAACAAAGTTTGGAAGTTGTTCTAGCTTTATTTTGTTCCTCTATTTCTTGTCTTTTTATAGAACATCCCATCTCTTTTTGCTAGGAGCTTGCTGAAATTTTTTATCAAGTTGTTTCCTTCCCGAGTTTCCAGTACTAGTTGTAGAAAATTGTATGTGAAAATGTTTATTCCCATCTAGAGTATGAGAATTGGTGGGAGATTTCATTTCCATGTCATGAACATTCTCATTACTGGAACCTAGTTGATCATTTATGTTTTGGTTTCTATAATTTCATCGACTATTAGTAACTTGTACGGGCACGGTGTCCTATCCTACAAATATAAGTAACATGTATGAATTTCAATCAAATATCAACTATTATGTAATGTAGTTCACAATAAATAGTAGTACAAATTTATTATAGGCACTTAGTCTTATCCAAGTTCAGCATTCCTTGTGTACAACTCATATCTACCAACTCACAGAATCACAGGTATGTCAAAATGCCAATTTTAAAGTATTTAACTAATGAATAGGCATGAAATCTAAATAAAATTTATAACTATAGTCCAATCCATAGCCTAACTAAAAACACAAGTGGGAATGCAGTAATCAGCTAAAGCTTTGCTATTTCTTATTTCTTAAGATTATTCTTGGTCAAAAAATAGTAATCAAGGAGAAATCAATAGCTTATCCACCAATTTTAAGCATTATGAACTAAAACCCATAGGTTTGACCTAGTTCATAGACTTATCCACCAATTTGGAGGTTTACACCATTAATCTGCCCAAATTCTCCTTAATTCATCTTACGAGGAAAAATCAAAATTAATTAGATAAGTCAAGCTACCTAGAACCTTTTATAATTGATTTTAAGAGTACTTGTCATGACCCAACTCCATCATGAGTAACACCTACACTACTCACCTAGTAGGAGAACCAATAACCTGGATGCAATAATAAAAACTTACAGTCAAACATGAAATAATCCGATTAAATAAGAATTAATATATAAACGAATAAGCGTAAGTACAACCTATAGCAGAACCACTGTACTTAACCAAGAAAATATCTCTAGGATGCGAATGTCCTTGTTTCAAAATTTCTAAGTGTCGAGAAAAAGTGGATGCAACCCCAAAACTAGTAATGAACCCTAATCTAAAACAAAGAACTATGTCAACAGAGAGAGATTTTATGGTAGCCTGGAATATGCTGCTAACCCTAAAATCTTGAACTCAGTTGCTGGAATCAACGGTGAGGTATCACAAGAGTTGTTGAAATATCCAATGCACTTACAAAAGTAAATGGAGGTGTAGCATCAACACACAAGAACAATAGTGTACTGGTGTGGTCATTTTGCCAATCCAAGGAGAAAATATGAACACATAACTAAAACATAGAACAACTAATCAATCCATGATCAACACATATACATTCATCATATAAACAACAACAATAGTTAATGTCAAGAAATATTCAACATATAATCACCAAGTCAAGTATAGTAAAGCTAAGTCAAACTAGTCAAGAGAACTAATTATGTATACAATAACAACAACAACATACCCAGTGTATTCCCATACAGTGGGGTCTGGGGAGGATAGAGTGCATGAACACCATACCACTACCTCAGATGAAGTAGAGAGACTATTTTTGATAGACCCCTAGATTAGGACCGATAGCATTATAAAAAACACAAATCATAAATGCATATATACTAGTACAGTCAGTAAAATAATAATATAGCCATAACATAATACTAGAAACTATCTATCCAAAATTATAGACATCACTCAACACCATGAACAAAAAACTTCAGAAATAAATAAAGAACACTCCCCACTAGTTACCGACGTACTCTCACCCACTAACCCTCTACCTTAATCCGCATTCTCCACACCTTCTTATCAAGGGTTGTGTCCTTCGTAAGCTATAACAACTCCATAGCATGCCTAATCACCACCCTCTAATATTTATTTGGCCAATCTTTACCCCGCCTAAAACCATCCATAGCCAGTGTCTCACAGCTCTGCACTGGAGCATCACAACCCCTCCTTATCACATGCTTGAGCCAATGTAACCTTACTTCTTGCATCTTGTCCTCCACCGAGGCCACTTCCACTTTCTCCCAAATAATCTCATTCCTTTCCATATCTTTCCTAGTATGACCACACATCCATCGTAACATTCTCATCTCCGCCACCTTTAAATTTTAGCAGTGGGAGTTCTTAACTGGCCAACACTCCTCTCCATACAATATAGTTGGTTGGACTGCCACTCTATAGAACATTACTTTAAGATTTGGGGGCACCTTCTTATTACATAAAAATCCTGAAACAAGCCTCTTTTTCATCCACTCAACTCCAATACGATGCATGACATCATCGTCAATCTCACCATTACCCTGAGTCATAGACCCCAAATACTTTAAAGTCTCTTTCTTCTGAAAGGCTTGAGAGTCCAGCTTCACAACCATATCAGCATCCTGTGACACATCACTAAACTTACACTCTAAGTGCTCCGTCTTGGTCCTTCTTAAACAAAATCTTTTAGACTCAAGCATCGGTCTCCAAATCTCTAACTTATCATTAACTCTTCCCCGAGTCTCGTCAATCAGTACCACATTATCAACAAATAACATACACCAAGGCACCTCCCCTTAAATATGTTGCATTAAAACATCCATCACCAAGACAAATAAAAAAGGGCTAAGAATCAATCCTTGATGCAACCCTATCAAAATAGAAAAGTGCTGTTCTACCTACCGTCCTCACTTGAGTCTTCGCGCCATCATACATGTCATAAATAGACCTAGTGTACGCCACAGGCACCCATCTAGCCTCCAAGAACCTCCATAGAATCTCCCTAGGAATTCTGTAATAAGTTTTCTTAAGATCAATAAATGCCATAAGCAATTCTTTCTTCCTCTGCCAAAACTGCTCCACTAATCTCCTCACAAGGTAAATGGCCTCAGTAGTTGAATCACCTAGCATAAAACCAAACTAACTCATAAAGGTAGTCATATTCCTTCTCAGCCTCAACTCTACCAGTCTTTCCTAAAACTTCATAGTATGACTTAATAACTTAATACCTTTATAGTTGTTGCAACTCTGGATGTCTCCATTGTTCTTATACGATGGAATCATTATACTCCACCTTCATGCTTCAAGCATCTTTTATTTTGATACCAAACAGTATTTAAAAGAGCACAAAAAAGTTCGTAGTTGCACAAACATTTCACACGTACAAGACACTTGACGAAAACAACAAATACCAACTTAAATGATAGAAAAGATATGTAACTTGATGTAAGGAGAACTCATAATGTAGCAACTAAAGAGTGTAGTAATACTCTAAAACCTCTTAAAACAAGTTAACAAGTACCACGTTCTAATAAAACACAAGAGGAGCTCGGTTCCCTCAAGAACTCTTGTTTCTAGCTGATACACACAACACAAGAAGAAACCATTTCTTGTGGTGTCAAATGGTGGTCTACTCTCTTCTTGTGAGGAAGATGATGTTCAATATTACAAGTGATTTTTAAGAATAAGATAACTAAAAGAACAAAACTAAAGAAACACCTTAAATAGTCTTTACAAAAAGGATGGTAAAAGGACCCCTTTGCCCTTAATGAAAAGGGAGGGTGTGGAACAAATCCAAACAACAACTAGTCAAGACCCCTCCACCCATGAGCAAGAGTTCTCAACCACCTCCTCTACGGATTTAGGGAAAGTATAATGTTTTTCCAATGTCAAGGAATTCCAATACTTCAAATTCCACGGATGGGGACACAAGGCTAGTGAGTGTCCTAATTAGAGAAATGTGATATTGAGAGAAGGGGTTCCTTCATCTTTGGGGTGGAACAAATCCAAACAACAACCATTCAAGACCCCTCTACCCATGAGTAAGAGTGCTTAACCACCTCCTCCATGGATTGAGGAAAAGCCAAACATTTCTTCTAATGTCAAGGAATTCTAATGCTTCAAATGCCACAGATAAGGACACAAGGCTAGTGAGTATCCTAATCGATGAAATATGACATTAAGAGAAGGGAAATTGTATTTCTTGGGGGAAGAAGTGGGACTTGAAAGGGCTAAAAATGAAAAAGTCACTTAAAATGGAGAGGGAGGGAAAACTGAGAGGCCTAGTGATGATGAGAAAGAGGATGTTTGGCCTTAAGAAGGTGAACTTGAAGTACCTAATTATGTGGTATGGAGATTTATGATTAGCAAAGCGTTGGATGATCCTAGCCAGCGGGAAAAACTCTTTATACTAAGTTCCATATTAAGGGGAGTGTGTGCTCCTTGATTATTGATAGCGGAAGTTGTGTTAATGTAGCTAATGCCTCAACGGTGAATCACTTAAAGTTTCCAACTACTCCACATACAAGTCTGTATGGACTCCAATGGTTGAATGATTGTGGAGAGTTAAAGGTGACATGTCAAGTGGTGATTCGATTCAAGGTTGGAAATTATAAGAATGAGGTACTTTGCTACATCATTCCTATGCATGATTATAACCTTTTGTTGGGTCGGCAATGGAAATATGATAGGTCGACCAAGCATAATGGCCGGACCAACTATTATTACTTTGAGTTCAAGGGTCAAAAGTACAACCTCCAACCATTATCACCATCGCAAGTGTGTGAGGCACATCAACAAATAAAGAATTTTTGAGGAAAGAGAAAGAAAGAGAAAGAACCCGTGGGTAAAGGGGAGGGTGTGGAGTGTTTGGGGCATCCTTGGGGGTGTATTTTGGGCCCCTAATATCAGCCCCCATATTTAAATATGTACACTTCCTTGGGCGAGTTTGTAATAAGCTCAACCGTGTCTATTTTCATAAACATGCCTTGAAGCCTTTGTAGTTCCCGAGCTTGACTTCTAGTAAATGATCTAGAGCCCATGACACCTGTATCATTATCTCCATCTTGATAAGAGTTTGAACTCAAAATCATAGGTTATTCATCTTCAATGGTATCAATCCATGAGAGGTCACACATGTTGAACATGTTTTGCACTTTGTATTCCGGTGGCAAGTCTATCTTGTAAGCATTATCATTTATTCTTTCAAGAACTTCAAATGGACCATCACCTTTTGGCAGAAACTTGCCCTTTCTTTGGTTGGGGAACTATTCCTTATGTAGGTGTACCCACACCCAATCTCCCAGCTCAAGTACAAGATGCCTTCTCTCTTTGTTGACTTGTTTGGCCACTTCTTGCTTCTTCTTCTCAAGCCACATCCTCGCCTTCTCATGTAATTTTTTTATGGATTCGGCACTCTTATTTCTATCTAAGATAATAATAAAATCACTTGAAAAAGGGGTTATATCCAAGGAGGTTAGGGGATTAAAGTCATAGACACATTCAAAGGACGTAATGGCTGTACTCTAATGGATCACCCGATTGTATACAAATTCTATGAGAGGTAGGTGATCTTCCTAAGATTTCAACTTACCTTTAACCATGGAACGTAGCATAGAACCCAAGGTTCGATTCACTACATCCGTTTGGCCATTGGTTTATGGGTGGCTAGACATAGAAAATAATAATTTTGTTCCAAGCCTACCCCACAATAACTTCCAAAAGTGACTAAGGAACGTAGAATCCCTATCACTTATAATGGTCCTTGGGATGCCATGTAACTTAACAATATTTTCAATAAACAAAAAATCTACATTAGTTGCATCTTCACTATTTTTGCATGGAATATAGTGTGCCATTTTGGAGAAACGATCAATGATAACAAAGATGCTATCCCGACCCCTTTTAGTCTATGGTAGACCCAACAAAAAATCCATAGAAATATCAAACCACGGGCATGATCAAGTGGGAAGCAGGGTCTATAAACCATAAGAAAGGAGCCTTGACTTAGCACTCCTACAATTCATGCATTGGCTATAAATTTTGACAACATCTTTGCGCATTCTAGGACAATAGAATTGTTTCTCCAATATCCCAAGGGTTTTATCAATTCCAAAGTGACCCATGAGACCGCCATCGTGTGTATCCCTCACAAATAACTCTCCCCAAGAGCTAGAATGTACACACAACTGTCTCCCCCAAAACAAGAACCCATCAAACACGATATAAGGAATAGACTCCAAGGGACTCTTTTCCCTACTAATAACTTTACTTTCCCTAAAGATAGGAGAGGAGTAAGGTTCCTTGAGATACAAAGACTTGAGGATCTCAAACCCCATTATCTTAGATGACAAAGTGGATACAAAAGCATGTTTTGTAGATAATGCATCAGCTACCCTATTATCCTTCCCCCTTTTGTATTGAATCACATAGGGAAAGGTTTTAAAAAAAGGTGGGTTAGGCTTTGGTTTTGTAGGCCGACCTTTCCTTGATCTCTCATTCAATATCTAAAGCCTCTTGAAAGATCCCTTCAATAGTTTCAAACTTATAAAGTGTCATGTGTATAGAGATTACCTTATTTAGGCCAACCTTAACCTAGATGATATCGTGGCTCACTGATTCTCCTTTATGATCAAGATTCAAGATGAGTTGTTGAAACTCATCATAGTAGGCTTCCACACTTCTATTTCATTTCTTTAAGTTGTATAATTTTGCAAGGAGTTCATGTTGATAGTTTTCGGGATGGTACCTTTGCCTCATAAGATACCTTAATCAAAACTAAGGAAGGGGTTGCCCCTCAATTAATAAATTTCCAAAATGTTTGATATACTCCCACCACGTGGTAGCATATACCTCAAAAAGAGCAATGGCGTAGCAACTCTTTTTCTCCTCCGTGAGATCATTTACTTGAAAGACTCTCTCGCATGCTTATTCCCATGAGAGAAACTCTTTGGGATCACTTTCCCTCTTATAGATCAGAAGCCTTATTTTGATAGTGTTGAGGCTAAAATCCCTTTCCCAAACACCTTGGCCTCCACTACCTTTAAGCCCTCGGTTCTTTATTGGGTCTATCCTTTTACCTCTCATCCCCTCTTCTATTAAATAAGGATCATCATATATTCTATATCCTCCCCTTTGGTTCTCTCTTACAAATCCTTCTTCTTGCATTGACGAGTTTGGGACATTTAGAATTTGGTATATTGGATTGGCATTTAGTGGTGGATTTCTTTGGATTGGATGTTGGTTTGGACGAGTTGTATTTAAGGGTATAATTTGGGTTCCAAGTTCGTCATGTGGGACTTGGTGATATGGGGAATGGCTTGGTTCATCAAGGCCTCATTCTTGTGAGTAATAGTTGGCTTGAGGTATGACATTTGGTGGATACATTCTTTGGTGTGTGGCTTTGGGGGTAATGGTTGGGGATGTGTTTTGAGGAGTTGAGGGTCAAGAACTATGGTGGCTTTCAACCTTTTCCATCTGTTACTAATAGAGGCCACTTCCGCTCCCAACTTATCAAGACCAATATTCACTCTAGCCACATCCCAAGACAAGGATTTAAGATTGGCCACACGAGCATTCAAAACATTTTAATCCATGGTTTGTGCATTGGAAGTGTCAGGATCCATGTGTAATGATTCCATTTGCCAATGTACCTACAAAACAAACAAATGTTACTTTAAAATATCCTCACACACTCTTCACACTTGGCCTTTCAAGTGTTGTAAGCCTGCTATCAATCCTTGAGTGCTTAGAAATGAGTTTACTCTTGAGTTAGAATGGATTTTGGTTTTGAAGACTCAAGGAAGTTTCGTACGCACTTGAACTAAGAACAACTACGAATGGTAAACGAGAAAAGAACCACAAAGAACGTTGACACGAAGACGTAATCAAAAACTGGTTCATACTTAGTAGGTTGTTACTTAGTTGCCAACTAGTGTAGGAGTCAATAAAAATAAAACTAATAGAGACAAGGAAAGAAACTTGGAAGGTCCTATAACTTGAGTTTGTTGTTGATGTGGCCCACAATTTTTATTTTGGCTATTTGGTATTGTTGTTTTTGTTTAAGTTTGATGTTGTCCCACTTGAATGACTCAATCTAGGTTGTTTGGTGATACTTTTTTGTTTTTTGGAGTGAAAAAAGCAAGACTTGGAACTATTTTTACAAAGGTCAAGATTTCAATAATCTTTTCACCAACTTTCACTAAAATGGCAAAACACCTTTTTGGCTTTGGTTTATCCCTTCCCCCTTTTGGATCTTTTTTTAAAAAGGTTTGACACCCTTTTGGTAAGTAAGCTTTTTGGGAGGCCCTTTGTCTATTTGCCTCTTTGGTGTTGTCTTAAAACTAATTCCAAGAAAAACACAAGAACTTTCCTCTCTCTTCCTTTTTTTGTTCAAATCAAACACACCTTTTGTTGAACATTCACCTCAAGAACATTATCAACAATAATAAGAACACTTACGAACAACAACAATATTTAAGTCATCCAACCCTTCAACAACACTAAACAAAAGCTCAAATCTTGGACCTTATACTCAAGTGTGCTAGAGAAACAACAAGGTAGCACAAAAAACTGTTAACACAAGGAAAATATCACCTATAACGAGACACAAATTCAGCCAAACAACAAGAATAGACAGATTTGCTTCATTTTGGAATTTTCAGATTTTCAACACTTATTTTTTTTCTGTCTTAGAGAGCCCAAGATTGGTAGTGGAGGAACACAACCAGACTTAGCTCTGATATCAAATGATACCAAATGGTATCTAAAAGAGCATGAAACAGTCCGCAATCACACAAACAGTCGACACGCACAAGACACTTAACGGAAACAACAAACACCAACTTAAAAGATAGAGAAGATATGTAACTTGACGCAAGGAGAACTCATAATGCAGCAAAAAAAGAGTGTATTCATACTCTAAAACCTCTAAAAAACAAGTTAACAAGCACCATGTTCTTACGGAACACAAGAGTAGCTCGGTTCCCTCAAGCACTCTCGTTTCTAGCCGATACACACAACACAAGAAGAAACCATTTCTGGTGGTGTCAAATGGTGGTATAATCTCTTCTTGAGAGGAATATGATGTTCAATATTAGAAGTGATTTTTAAGAATAATCTAACTAAAATAACAAGACTAAAGAAACACCTTAAATAGTCTTTACAAAAAGGATGGCAAAAGGACCCTTTGCCCTTAATGAAAGGGAAGGGGGTGGAGTGTTTGGGGCAGCCATGGGGGTATATTTTGGGCCCCTAATGTCAGACCCCACATGTCAATATGTACACTACCTTGGGTGGGTTAGCAACAAGCTCAACCACGTCCATTTTCATAAACACGCCTTGAAGCCTTTGTAGTTCCCGAGCTTGACTTCAAGTAAATGGTCTAGATCCCGTGACACCCGTATCATCTTCCCTAAAAATGATGTTAAACAACCTTGTCAACCACTCCAAATCTGCCCCTCCAGTTCAACCAACAAACTTATGGAACCAACAAACTCACACGATCCTCATATATTCATACTAAAGGGATTTCAATCATTCTCTAGACATGACCTATAGGGGACAATTGCTGTCCATGAACTAAATCCCACACTCATGTGTATGCCATCCTTGTTTCACCAATAACACATAAGAATGTTCCATATACCAAAATATTCCATAATTAGAAATATGCTTGGTTAATTCATTAAGCAAGTATGCATTCCATTGACCATACCACACAACATGCATTAAGCAGAAACACTACAAAGTAGTTAACATACACATATAATGTAGTTGGGTTAACTATAATGCCATTACCTATCTCAAATCAAGCTTGCACAACCTTCTAAGATGGAGCCTTGACTTTTTGTGCAATTCCCACTTGCTCGAGTTCTAAAACATGCATATAAATACACAATAATAAATGACCTATCATGTTAAGATTTATGAATCACACCCAAAATCCTAAGGTTAAGTTCATGATCATTCCCTTCCCATTCTAGCGCTTTTCTATGTTAATTCACCTATAACTACTAAGTTCATGGATAAATTAGGAAATTAAAGAAAAACAAGGGTAATTAAGCGTTAATAAAACTAAAAACATTAGTTTATCTCTTAATCCCCCTTACACTTGTAATTTATCACATTCAACTCTAAGATCCTTCCTGAGCTCTATGAATTTTTGATTCTAAGGTTAAATCATCAATTACAAGTTAATGGAGATGAATTACTTAAGACAAATCCAAAAAATGAATTTATGATGAAATTCACCCTAGTTCTTCCTTCCTTTGCCTCAAAACAAGTTTAGAAATAATAAACTATTTTGGAAAATATTACATAAATTTGCGATTTTCACTTTTATAGTGGTACACGACCGGTACAACGTTATTGACTTGTATAGTGGCATTGACCGCTTTGACCACTAGTAGAATAGTAATTTTACCTCTATAGAACTTATCGCTATAATGGTGTACCAATTGCTATAGCAGTGTTGATTGGATAAAAACTCTATCTTCGTCCAAAAATCCTATTTTTTAGAACATACCTTAATCTTGAGGCATTCCAAACAAGGCCCTTTATGGTATTGTAAATTATGAGAGTTTTACTTTCCCAAATTTGATTTTATAAAATCCTAAAGTCACCCAGTTGGTAAAAATTAGTTCCATATTTTCCTACACCAGACTCGTAGTGAAATTTTTTAAAAATAGCCTATCTTGAATTTAGTAACATCCAAACTAGAAGGAATCTGGTCTTGGGGTTTAAAATGTAGAACTCTAATAATACTAAACTCACTCTCATGTTTGAGGGGTGGGGCGGTAATTTTCAATAACCCAACTAGAGTTGGGGTAAAATCTACAAGGAATGAATTATAAATTTCATGTCCTATGGGTTTTATAATTACTAAAAGATTGCCTGGAGTGATAACTGACATGACATGTAAATTAAAATGATGGGATTGGTTATGAAAATGTTTGTGCCAATCATTGGCTAACAACACACTAAATGTCACTTTTGATGTAAAGTTAGGTTTGGAGGAATTCTTGGGATCATTTCTACCCAAAAGTAAAAACAAGTGGGTTGATGATGGTTTAACATGAATCTTAGTTGTTAACCAAAGGATAGGCTATTTTGAAAGTAATTGTGGTTAATCTTTCAATAAAACCACAACGATTTCACCCATTGGGTCTTTCAAGAACCTAGAAAGTGTGCAATTCTTAATTACCTAAAACCTCAATGAAGCGTCCCTATTTCTAGGATGATGCTCTTGACATGGTTTACACTCCAAATACAGTTATTTCTAAGATTGAAAAAGGTAGTAAACCATAGGATCAATTGTCCACCATTGCCTTGTACCCCTATAACCCTCTTTCAAGGAAGTTATGGGTTACCTCAAGTTCACCTTCATCCCTTTTTCAAGGATGGTGAAGGGTTTTTAGAGTTTGAAGTTTTCACCCATCAAACCCATTTGGAGATTTTGGGTATTCACCTGCACTTTCCAACTTATAAATTCAAGCAATAGTTTAATCCATATTCAACAACTAGCAATCATGCAAACTCAACAATACCTATACATAATTGCACTTTAGTTCAATATAATCCCAAGACTAAATTACTTAGCTACTCATTAAAAAGTAAAGAGAGACATACCATGAGGATTATGCAAAACATTCATTCTTCACAAAATTACTAAGATATCAAGCCTCCAAAATTAGTTACAAACTTGCCCGGGTTTCTTGATTTGAAATAAAAAATATCTATATGGTAAGCAATACCTAAATAGTAAAGGTTTTTGGCAAAAATATGGTTTGGGATTCATCTAGGTATTTTACAAAACTGCCCAGGGTCATATTCCCACTAAAACACGATTGCGTAAACTTGAACCTGGCCGCAGCTATGCAACCGTGGATGTGCTTTATAATAGTATTATGCTGACAATCTTGACTGACTGCCATGCAGCCTAAGGACCGCAGTTGCGGTAACTTAGGCTGAACTACTTTAAGTCTCCAACTGCACTCTATTTCCTGCTATTTGATCTTTTTTTGAGCTTCAATCGACATCATTTAACTTTCTTAACTAGATACCTGCAAAATATGGAAATTAGTACATTTAAATCATGTTGATGTCTTATTTTTTGATACAGAACATGAAAGTGCGCATAAATATTTGGTGCAAATGAGTGATAAAATCACCACTCATCAATACCCCTAACTTAAAACTTTTATTTTCCTCAAGAAACACCACCCTTTTCTATGAGACAATTTCATATGTAAGCCCTTATTCTATCACCCAATGATAACGATGACTTAAATTTTGATTTTTACCAAAAAAGGTTTTTTGCACATAGCAATATGGTTTCAATTACACCCTTAGTAATATGGAAAATTTGAAATATGAATTAGACCTTGAGGAGCAACCATGTAACAACCACTAACACTCTAGAAATGACTCACTTATTGAATACAACCATGTTATACTTCTTTTTATTTCATTGTACGAAAGATGACAAAATCACCCACCTCAACTTGTTCACATGCCTCCTTACAAGGAAGAAGATTTCACACAACTAGTCACCAATCAAGCAACAAGGAATTTTAAGTGCAAACACTCTCTCTCTCAAGAAATTCTCCATGTTAACAAGTACCATACCATAGGTTTACCCCTATTTTCAATCGCCACTACAATGACAACAATAGGTTGGGAATCAAAAAGGAATTTTTGAGCTTGCAATGTAGGTTTAAGGCAGGGTAGAATATCAACTTAGGATAATAAGGCTAAAACCTCCTTGAACTTCTATATTACTCTCTTCACTTTTTACCATTAGGCCATTTTTTTTTTCATTTACTATATTGCCTATTTTACCTTTTCTTTGTTTCCCCACTTTCCTCTTTGTTTACTTTTTTTGTGCATAAATAATGAATGTCTTTCCATCATAGGATCTTTTCTTTCTTCAAATCAAATTGCTTTATTACCTTTAAGCTCATAGGCACCTTATTATCAATTCATGGACTAATTGTATTCATAAGTTCAAGGAGGGTAGGGTTCAAAGAAGGATAAATAGAAGGGTCACGACTTGTAATGTCTTTTCCAAAGAAGAGTCTAAAGGCTCAAAGAGGGTGACTAGGGGTAATTCTATGTATTGGTAGAAATTTTAGGCTAAAGCGGGGCTTCCAATGTCTCAAGATGGCCTATTATCATTTTACCGACCGAACATGATCAAAATTTAGCTTTAAAAGACTAATGGGGCAAGTTCTAGATAGCACAAGTACACATGAGATGTAGACAAATAAGCTCGCACACCAGGCATGTGAATTTCGTCAAGGGGGATCAATTATTCCTCCCACTTGAAACAAATATAGAGTATTCACTATTATTCAAAAGCTAATATTTGGAGTCATAAAGAGTAGAAAAGTTCTGTTACAAGGTTACTCATAATTTTTCCCTCGAATTTTGCAAAATTTTTTAGATGGAAAGGGTTATTTATTTTGCATTCACACCATGAAAATTTGTTAATCTTGGCAACAACCCAAGTTATTATCTCACATTGTGGCTGTAATATGAGCGGACCACCCACATAGCTACTCATACTTCACCATTGGGTATTAATGTAATCTTAGTTCACCAATACTACAGGTACTCAGACTTTCCTTGCATTTATGGCCCAGATACCACGAGTACTTAGAATTTCCTTGAATCTATGGTTAAAAACCCAATCATGACGCTTTCCCCATAAGAATTTCGTTACTCAGTCTATCATAGGGAAAAAATAGTAGATTAAAACTAAAACAAAGTAACAAACTAAGAACAAAGTAACTAATTCATGCAAATATGGATGCCATTTGAGTGACCGAATATTACAACCCAAATAATAAATATAAGAATCATCCAAAAGAGAAGAAAATTATATAGAAATATCAATAATACAGGCTGAACTTAAATGAATAAGGAGACACCCCCAGCTGAAAACATAGCAGTGTCGCACTGCATAAATAATCAAGGTTAAAAGAAATAAGGGTGCTCCCTGAAACCACTTTAAAGTATAGTTTCACTATCAGATTATGCATCATAAAGATTCTCCTCAGGATCAGTACTGTCATGACTTGATCATAGGCCCTAGCCGTGACGAGCATCCCGAACGATGAAGGCCCGGAACACCGACTCTCTATCTGGTTATCATGCACAATATTTGTAATCATAATAAAATGTGGAATTGAAACTGAGTATGGAAAACATGTTCAAGTTCTGGAATATTTCTGAATAATACTATCTGACATCAGTCTGCGAAATCTCTACTAAGAACACAAATATCTGTCTGAAAAGAAACTGGGACAAGTCCCCAGTACACCAAAAACATAATAAATAAGATAATGCCTGACATAATTAGGCCTTTCGAATAATAGAAGGCTCACCACTGCGAGATCAAGTCGGCAAATCCGAGAATGTCTACTGAGTAGCTGGACCCCTAGACTGGCCCTCAAAACCTACAAGGAGGGGGGGCGGGTCAGCACAAAAGTACTGGCACGCGAAGCAATCCAAAAATAGTATAATGGAACATACATATATATACATATTAAGTGAAAGAAATTTTTCATCAAGACATCTAGTATAAAACTATTTCTGAAAAATACATGGGCACTTTCTGAAAACATGTAACCTGTCTGTTCATTTCAAAACAAGATCTGTGTTTTACTTCTGAGTTAGGTGCTATTCCCCTACAAGTCTGATATTCCATGGGCTGTATGGAATCCGCCATTGACTCAGCGGGGAAGCCCCCAACCCAAGTGTGCCGTAAGGGTTGGAGTGTCTGAGTCTGATACGCCACAGGACATTTAAGTCAGTGCATAATAGTATACCCGGGTCAGCAAACCACGATTATAGGCAATGAGTCGCTTGAACTCAAGCCCTCTTCGGGTGGTACATGCAATATTCTGAATGTCTAAAATCATGAAAGTCTAAAATGTCTGTTAGTCTGAGTCTGATATGACATTAGTCTGAATTGGTATCATCATACCAAGACATTGCAAGTCATGATTTTTCTGAGCCATAATGTATTAATCAAGAGCTTTCATTCAAAACATAGTTTAGACCACCAAAACATGTAACTGATGTAAAGGATTTCATATTCCGAAACTTAAAGTTCAATTCATGCAGAAATTTCATCAAACACCTGGTGGTCAAATGTCTTTAGCAAGTTCATGTATTCAAAATTGAAACACATTCATTCATATATGTATATATACTGTCAAATCGCTTTGGAGATGGTCAAAAAACCAAAACAATGATGTTAAAACATCTTATACATAAGTATATATACATAATTTAAAACCCTATTCTAAAACATGATTTTTCTATGCCCATGAGAATTTAGAAAAAACCCCGCGTACCTTTTTATCCACGAAATTTATGTGTCTATGGAAGCCTACGTCGAGAGGATTCCAAATCTGTAATTTGTTTGACGAACCCGCGGTTAAATCTTGAGTTGCTTGGGTTTTAATGTTGAAACCCTAGGGAGAGTTCTTGAGCAAATTTGAAGAATATAATGATATTTTGGGATCTTTAGGGATTTAATCCCGTGTTTAAGTTGATAGGAGAATGAGTATTTATGGAAATTCCATTAAAATCCGGATGGACTGAACATTTTGGCCGGGCGCAATCCAGAAGGCAGTGCGGGCTAATCGCGCGCTGCCACTAGATCGAAATCCAAACTAGGCCTTAGGCTCGTCCAAAAATTCTAAATTTTCTCCGAGACGTACTACAACCTTGCCCCATCGTAACGCAACAAAAAAATCCAAAAATGAAGGTCGGGAAGGTCGAGAAGTTGTATCCCGAAGGTTGCCAGCTAAGAATGAGTCTAAGTCATTTCAACACTTAGAAGAATTTAAAACTTAAGTCTAAAGCTCAGAAGTTACAGTCTAAAACATGCATGACTTTTATGGGGCGTTACAAGTCCACTCGGCTAGAGCCTCATCATCACTCTCCATACAAGAAGAAGGAAGTCTATCTTAAGGTTTTAGGACCTCCCATAAGCCCTTCACCCTCTTTCAAATCTTGATAAAGAATTCATCCCTCTTCTTCTCTCTTGTAACCAATTTTTCATATTCAATCCAAAGGTATCGGTGTAACTCCACCAAAGAGGAGTAGGCTTTCTCAAGATTATCAATGGTAGCTTCTTGCTTATTTTGGTCCTCCTTGTACTTCTCATAATTTACACGTTACACATATGTATGATGGGCGGTTGAAGGATATCCCGATCTTTAGGGCAAACTAGACACAAGCTCCTTGATGGCTGCAATATCAACTCCAATTTCCTCAAGAGGTCCGGTAGTGGTTGGCCTGTGAGACTTAGACTCAATACATGCTGAATTTTCCAAGTCGATCTTTTGCTTTATTCCTTTTCTAGGGGTGCCCTCTGCTCGATTCCTCAAGGGGAAGATGGGAGCACCAAGATGCCCTGATGTATCGCTAGCATACTCATCAACCCCTTCTTTCCTGCAAAGCTCAGTAATCAAAGAGGGGAAGAAGATATGCGTACCACCTTGGTTATTGAAGTGATCTATTTTATTTCCCACTAGCTGACTAACATCCAAAGGGCTGCCATGTATAATGCAAGCAACCATTCGATCTTGCAGATCTAGGACTACTGTCATATGGGTGCAAGGAAAGACTCGGTTACAAATAATGTGCAGCCATGTCTGAGCCTTAGAAGTGAAGTTTTTTCATGGAGTTGTTGCTTTTAGTATTTTCCTAAGAGACTTTCTTTTCGAGGCATAGCCGTTGCACCTACCAACTCCCTAGTTTACACCCCTTTGCTTTGAATTCACCCATGTTTGCATATTGTAGCCCATAAATATCATTGATTTGCTTAACCCCACCTTTCATCGGTTTACCTCGAATCATAATAGTCACATTGAATGGGTCCGAAAAGGATACTTCACTGATGTTGGCATAAAATTCATGAACCCACTTTTCATTTTCCATACAAGGTTATGGGGAAAAGCATCGCCAACCTGTGGCTTCATGTTTTTTATGAAATGTCGGTAGTTTCTCCCATATATTGTCCAAGCAAATACCTATTTCCAGGAGAATCTTTTTCCTCAGAAGATCACTGTTGTAGTGAGTGTGGCACTCAGGTTCCATGAATCGGTTGTGATCATACTTACCAAATTGGTTTTCCTAAAAATACTAGGTATAGATTATATCAATCAATGATATTCTATCTTGCAAACTGTATCTCTTTGTTCACTAAATATCATTGGAAAAGGTCCTTGAAAAAGCTAGGCTAAAAATTTGGGAGTGCAGGATTTTTGGCATGGCAGGGAACTGGCCCCGGTAACTGCGATTGTGAGCTATGACCACGATCGCATGGCCCTGATCGCAGAACATGACCGCAGTCATAATCCCTAAGGCTGATTTTATGCCAACTCTCCATGTTTAAATATTTTCCTTGTTTGCAAGCTACTAGCATTCTTAACAACATGGATTCACATGAAGGCTAATTAAACAATGAAAATAAGTGTAGATGTTCCATTTTGAATGAAAATATCACCATTAAAAGTTTATTTGGGCAAAGTGCCCAACACTTTGTGTGCACATTTCGTTTTTCTAATTTTTTCACACACTATTGGGTAATCAAGATTTTGTGTGCACCCCTAATTTAGGATGCCAACTCTTAACCGTCATAAAGTATGACAGCATGGAAAGTATAATAATAAAAACTTTAGTCCCTCTCTTAATTATGGATTTTTAGGGACTATTTTCAAAAAAATAAAAACATAAATTCATGATACCTACCAGAGTTGTGATGCAAGAGAGATGTAAGGATGTTTTTGGAGAGCTCACAAACTTGGAAAGATTCTAGGCCAAATTTGAGAGTATAATCATGGAAGGGAGTGTGAGGGAAATAAGATAAATTAGGGATTAAGAGGCTAAAGTGATCACGACCACGGCCTAGATTAGGTGGCTGCGATCGCGGACAAGTGGGTGACCATGATCTCTCTTAGGGGCCGCGATCGAAGTAATTGAGAGCTTTTCTACTCCCCTACTTTTCCCTAGTTCAGCTTTTTACTAAATATTTACCAATTTTTCCATTGTTTAATTTCCAATGTAAAATTGCACATTTCCCCCTCTCCAAGATCATCCAATGCATTCTATAGTGCCATAAATGCATTAGTTATTCATATGCAAAAGCTAACATCTATACAACAAAAACATAAGAAAAACAATACGAGCCACTTTCATGGCATTTGTGGGTTGTCTCCCACATAGTGACTTAGTTATCGTCATGGCATGATGTATTTTTTCTCCAACACTCAAGGTGGGATGTCAAGTCCCTCATCATTCACCTTTTCACTTTTAACATCCACCACAGAGACCACCTACCGCATTATCCACCACTGTTTTGTTTGATGGATTAAGGGTATGGTATAAGATCTCAAGAAGCATATTTTTTGAGGTTTAATGATTTGTGCGTTGGGCCAATTTTCCATTAAATTTTTCCCAAGATTTAAACAATGATTCTCCATTAATTTTCTGAAAATTCACAATCTTATCACACTTTTAAGCATTTTAGAAGGTGTGAAGTATCTATCAATAAACACCGTAGTAAGATCATCCTAAGATGTAATTGAGCTGGGTGGAAGTGAGCGGAGCCATAAAGCCGCCTCGCCCGTTAGTGAGAATGGGAAGAGGAGCAGTCAAATGGATTCTTAAGTAATATGTACTATATTGAATAGTGCATATACTTCCACGAAATTCTTCAAATGTACATTTGGGTCCTCAAAGGCTTGACCACCGTATAATCCTTTCATTTTAAACATGTGAAGCATAGCGCTATTCACATGGAAGACTCCATTTTCATTTATCGGTGGGATACAGATTGCACTTGTTTGTACTTCTTTATTTAGTTATCCCTCATCATCTAGGGGACCATAAAATGGGCCCATGTTTCTTGCATTATCACTTATTGTTCCAAAACACTTCAATCACCTAAAAAAATTAAAAATAACAAATAAAGTAAATTATACCACCCGGGGATTACCAAGTAAGAATCAAACTGCACAAGTGAAATAAACATTCCACTCCACTGTTACAATGCCATTTTAATAATCCTAAACTCACTCCTATGTTTGAGGGGTTAGGCGGTCGTTGTCAATAACCCAATTAGATTTAGGGTCGAATCCACAAGGATCGAATTGTAAATTTCTCATCCTATGGGTGTTCTAATTACTAAAAGGTTACCCAGAGTTATAACAAACACGACACGTAAAATAAAAACGGGGTTTGGCTTTGAAATTTTTTGAGACAATCTTTGTGTAATAACACACTAAATGGCACTGTTGACGTAAACTCAAGTTTGAAGTAAATCTTGGGATTATGTCTACCTAACGTTAAGAGCATGCGGGTTGATAATGGTTTAACATGAAGCATACTTGTTAACTAAAGGATAGGCTATGTTGAAAGTCATTGTGGTCAATCTTTTAATAAAACCACAACGATTTCATCCATTGGCTCTTACGACCACCTAACAAGTGTGCAATTTGTATTCACCCAAAACCTCAATCAAGCATCCCTATTTCTAGGAAGTAGGTCTTGACATAGTTTACATTCCAAATACACTTATTTTTAAGATTGTAAAAGGTAGTAAACCATAGGCTCAATTGATCACCATTTCCTTGTCCCCTTATAACTCTCTTTCAGAGATGTTATGGGTTACCTCAAGTTCACTTTTATCCCTCTTTCAAGAATGATGAAGGGATTTTAGAGTTTGGTGCTTTCAACCATCATACCCATTTTGAGATTTAGGGTTTTCACCCACAAATTCCAACTCATAAATTCAAGAAATGATGGAATCCATACTCAACAATTAGCAATTATGCAAACTCAATTACACCCACACAAAATTACACTTTAGTTCAATATAATCCCAAGATTAAATAATTTATCTACTCATGAATAAAGTAAATTGAGATATACCATGAGTATTATCCAAAGCATTCATTCTTCACTAAATTACTAAGAGATAAAGCCTCCAAAATTAGTTACAAACTTGCCCAATTAGGGTTTTTTTCTTTGAAATAAAAAATATATATACGGTAAGCACTAACCAAAGAAGTAAAGGGTTTTACCTTAATATGGGTTGGGATTGATGTATGTAATTTTACAAAACTACCCTGGTCAAATTCCTGCTGAACCGCGATCGTGCAGACTTGATCGCGACCGCAGCTACACGACCGCGGATGTGCTCGATAATCGTTTTGTGCTGACCATATTAACTAACCACAATCATGTCTTGAGGACTGCAGTTGTGGTAACTAAGGCTAAACCAGTTCTAGTCTCCAGCTGCACTTTATTTCCTTCTATTTGATTCCTTTTTAAGCTTCAATCCACATCATTTCACTTCTCAACTAGATACCAACAAAATGTGGATAGTAGTGCATTTAAATCATGTTGGTATCTCATTTTCTTATATAGAACATGGTAGTATTCATAAATGTTTGGTGAAAATGAGTGGTAAAATATCCACTCATCAAAATCCTACATAATAGAGAATAAGGTCATTACAATAGATGCCAATTTGCCCATCATTCACCCCAAAATGATAAAACATGAAAAATAGTCTAAACAAAGAGGAAGAAGAGTACTTGTATCCTCAAATAATTGATGGTACTTCTTGCATATGTATCTATCGCTCTCCCAAATGGCTTTCTCAATTTAATGATGATTCCACTGTATCTTTACCAAATAAATTTCCTTAGTCCTCAATTTATGTACATCACGATCGAAAATCACTACAGGTTCCTCCTTACAGGCCAATCTTTATCAAAGATTATGAAATCGAACTTTCGATGTAGTATCCATCACCATGATACGTTTTTTACCATCGGTACATAAAATCCAGAATGCACTCCAAAAAATCTATATAGTAGTGCTATATTATAAGAAACTGGACTGACTCTTTCGAGAACCTTGTAGGGACCTATATATATGGGCTGAGTTTACCACTTCTTATCAATCTCATGACTTCCTTAATGCGCTATGCCTTGAGTAAAACTTGCTCATCAACCTGAATGTACCTTTACCTTACCTTATGGTTTGCATACTTTTTTAGTCTACTTTGAGCAGTTAGCAATTTTTCTTGAATGAACCTTACCTTTTCCTGAACCTCCTTTGCCAAATTCATGTCTTGAGGCTTAACATCTCTCGCCTAACACCACGTAATTGGTAGTATACATTTTCTCCCATATAGTATCTAAAATGATGCCACATCAACACTAAAGTGATAATTGATATTATATGAGAACACACAAAACAGAAGAAATTGGTCCCATTGACAATTAAAGTCCATCACACAAGATCTCAACATGTCCTCTAGCACCTGAATTGTCTTCTTCGGATGGCTATTAGTTTGAGACTGAAAGGCTACGAGAAATGTGAGCTTAGTGCCATACACTTATGGAATCTATTCAAAAACTTGGAATCCCTGACTAAAATAATAGTAAGTGGCACCCCATGAATCTTGACAATCTCTTTGATATAAATCTTAGCCATTGATTGAGAATCATAGTATAGTTAAACTAGCAAAAAGTTGGTTGACATTGTCGGCCAATCCATTCTCATCCAAATAGAGTCATACATCCCTAATGTCTAAGGGAGACCTACTACAAAGTCCATAGCAATATGCTTGTACTTCCACATGGGTATAAGTATACTCTGAAGCAATCATATAGGCCTTTGGTGCTCATATTTCACCTGCAGTCAATTTAAATATTGGACATATAGTTCACTATGTCCTTCTTTATTCTGAGACAACAATACAACTGTATCATGTCACGATATCTCTTGGTTGTACCCAAATTAATAGATTAGCACAAATCATGGACCTTTAAAAGTATATCATGGATCAAATCACCAACCTAAGGAACATATAATCTTTCCTTAAATCACAACACCCCTCCCTCATCAAAAGTGGGATACGCCATCTCTCCTTGTACCATTTCATTGCATAGTGCATTCAACTTCTAATCATGGTATTTTTTGTCCTTAACCTATTCCATAAATATTGACTCTACCTCAATAATTGCCAATATATCACCCAGATCTAAGGCTCTAAATTATATTTTCTGAGATACTATAGTTTGGAACTCTCTAGGTAATGGTCGCCTGGATACATGATAATATGATAAATACCCATAATTTTGGCTTTCCGACTTAATGCATCTTTCACCATATTGTCCTTACCCAAATGATACTAAATGGTCATATCATAATCCTTTAGCAACCCCATCGACCATTGATGACTTAGATTCAAATCCTTTTAGGTCATTACATACTACAGTCTGTGATGGTCTGTGAAGACCTCACACTTGACACCATAAATATAGTAATATAGTGTCTTAAGATCTTCGGTGCCAACACCACGACTACCAACTCTGATGCATAGGTTGGATAGTTTCTCTTAGGATTCTTTAACTACCTTAAAGAATAGGTAATAAAAGTCTTATCTTGAATTAACACAATATTTAGACCCAAGAGTGAAGCATTACAAATAACTATAAAGTCCATAGCTATAACCGACTACAAAAGAATGGGTATTGTAGTCAAGAGTACCTTCAGCTTTTTGAATCTCTCTTCCCATTAGTCTAACCAAACAAATGACACCTCTTACTGAGTCAACTTTATCATGTTTTTTGCACAGATGCAAATTTCTTGAGAAATATGCTGTAATAACTAGCATGCCCTAAAAAATATTTGACCTCAGTCACTGAACTAGGTCAAATCCAATTCTTTACCATCTCAAACTTTTAGTCGTCCACCATTACTATTTTTCAGAAATGACATGACCCAAGAAATCAACTGAAGATAAAAATATTCACACTTGGAGAACTTAGCAAATAACCACTTCTCCCTTAGAATTTCTAAGACTATATGAAGATAACATGTATGCTCCTCTTTGCTTTAGGAGTGGACAAACACAATAAAAATGAATCCAAGAATGACTTAACTATCCTTCTCATTAAACTCATAAAAGCTGCAGGTGTATTTTTAACCCAAAAGACATCACTAGAAACTCCTAATACCGAGTTTTAAAAATTGTCATTGGTATATCTCAATTCTAATTTTCAAATGGTGATAACTTGACCTTAATTCAATTTTTGAAAACATTGACGCACCCTAAAACTGGTCAAACAATTCATATATATGAATGAAGGAATATTTTCTTGAATGGTAACTTTATTGAACTGCCTGTAATCAATACACACCCTTGAACTACAATCTTTCTTCTTAGTTTATAAGATTAAGGCACCTCAAGTTGAAGTATTAAGATGAATGAAACCCTTACTAAGTAGCTCCTATAGTTAAGATTTAAGTTCCCTCAACTCTGTCGGAGCCATTCAGTAAGATGGAATAGAAATTGGGCGAGTGTGCAAATATAGATCAATGTAGAAATGAATATCCTTGTTTGTAGGAGAGACATATGAGCTAAAAGTAGACTCAGTAGGAGAGGACCCTGTGTCGACATCCCAAATAAGAGAGAACCCTACATCTACATTGCAAAGATGAGCTAAAAATGCTAAACATTGCTTCCTTACCAACCTTCTAGCTCAAATAAAGGCTATAATTCTCACTGGGCTTGACTTATACACTCCCTCCCACTCTAGTCTATTCAAGCCCGACATCATTAATGTCACTGTCTTATAATTACAATTTAAAACATCATGATATAGATGTAACCAAGTCATACATAAAATTACTTCCAAGTTCCATGTATCTAGAATAATCAAGTGTACCCAAATTTGAAAACCCACAAATAATACAAGGCTAGACTGATAAACATAGGTTACTATCATAGACTGTCCAACTAGAGTAGATACATGAATATGATACTTAGGTATATCAAAATCAAATTCAAACCAACCGTAAATTGGATAGACATATAAAAATAAGTAGGTCTTGTATCAAATACTATAAAAGGAATCCGATAACATATAGAAATAGTACTTCTATTCACTACATCTAAAGCCTAAACATTAATATATAGAAATAGTACTTCTATTCACTACATCTAAAGCCTCAATATTAATATTTCTAAAAATACATTACAGTTAGCCCTATCATCAAACTGAGCTAAATCCCTCCTTGTCTGTGCCCCTCCCCATGCACTACCATATCTTCGGCCACCTCGAATATCTGTCTGATTTCCCCGTCTACTATATAGATATCCTATAGCCTCTTTCTCTACCTGTTAGGATGATAGCCTGAGTCTACTAATTTGCCTGGGTGTTTTCTTGCCTCATAGGACCCTCCTACTTAAAGTGACCAGCCTCACCACAACTAAAACATTTTATCTTCGGAAAAGGCCTGCTAGTAACACCCTATGTCTGAGAAAACTAATTAGATGGTTCCATAGTAGAAACTAGTATGACTGACTGAATAGGACAAGGTTTATAGGCCTATTGGGTGTGTCCCTAGCTTAAGATCTACAATATCTCTTGGCTAATATTTTGGCATAACCTAATTGACTAACCCTCTCCAACTTTTTCACATAATCAAAAACTTTATTAAACCCCTTCCCTATAGAAGTCATATGCACAGACAATACTTGAAGGTCATAGTTAAAATTCTTAACATAGAGGCAAATCGTTCCCTCTTCAAAAGGCAACAGTTGTGAATCATAGTAGGATAACACATGAAAGTTAGCCTCATAAGCCAAATCAGATATCTCAACCTTCTGTAATGCCAAGAACTCATCTTTTATGCAATTACAAAGAGTTTGTGGAACATACTTCTCCAGGATTAAGGCATGGGACTGCTCTATAGTCAATAGAGGTAAGATAAGTGAATCACACCCAACATACGATCTTTACTACTACTTAGCATCTGCTTCTAGTTAGAAGGTCATAAAATCAACCATATATTGCTTCACAATTAACCTTATGAAACGTTTCATAGACATTAATAATAAATTCAATGTAATTTTTAGAATCAGTACCTTAGAATATTAAAGGTTTCATCTTCAAAAACTTTGTCAATAGATCATGTTCAGCACTAGTCATCACAAAACCTAATACTCGATAAGGAAAATCATTGATCCATAAAGATTTAACCACTCTAAGAGCAATGGCGATATGAGGATAAAAATTTGTAGCCAAATAAGTCGGTTCCATAGGTGTGGATCTAGTCCTAACAAACCCATTCAAAAAATCTAATACTTGTTTACAAACCTCAGCTGACATAGGGGGTAGTACAACAACCCTAGTTGATACCACTACCTTTGGCCCCATACTCTATTCTCCTACTGCCTCCACCTTCTCTATATGATTTTAAGGTGGGAGAGGTGAGGGTGTCCTCTTAGAATTCTAGATAGATACATCTTGAGCTCCACCCTTCACAGGCGTCGCTCTCCCTCTTTTTTTCCTACTCTAGCAGTCACTCATCCTCTTTTCTTCCCTATTGGCTCCTTAACTAGAGTGGATCGAGCAAAAGTTGCTGGTTGGGTTCCATTGGACCTAGGATTTACCATCTTTGGATAAAAGAATGAAGGGGATCAGATAACAATTTGGATCACCAGATACCTATTGGAATCAAGTTATATCATGATGGAAATAAGAATGAAAGATTTTCCTAGAGTCCTATAGACTCCCAAAGAAAAGAACAAACATCTTCATTCTATTTCGCAAGACTATACTGGGCTTATTGTGGTATAATGAGATAGACAACCATAGATTTTGATAAAATTTTTCCATGACCCAACCCTTTCTTGTGTAGCACCTACACTACTCACCTAGTGGGAGGATAATAACCTAGAAGCAATAATAAAAAAAATAAAATTAATTATGAAACTATCCAATTAAATAAGCATCAATGTCTAAACATTTGAGTGTAAGTATAATCTATAGAGGAACCATTTTATTTAACCAAGAAAATATACCTAGGAATAGAAAGCCATTGTACCAAAACTTAAAAGATTGTCAAGAAAAATGGATTGCAACCCCAAAACAAGTAATAAACCTAAAACACCCCGTATTTCGGGCTAGAATAAAAATCATGACTCTGACACGTTGATATTCCCAGAGCCTTAAATCCTATGCCAATTTGTCATATTGATAAATTATGTAGTATGTGAATCCATTTGAGAATGAATTTAAACATAGAGGCCCTTCAACTTAAGGATGACGTGAAACTATTTCAATCGATTAAGTTTTAGTGGATGTTGTAATTTATGTCAGCTTCCATGGACCATAACTCTCTGAATATATCGAATTAGAGAGCTTACTCTGTGTCAAATGATAGGTCTTCGAGTTAACTTTCCAACGATACCAATTTTTCCAAAATACAACACCCGAGCAAGAAGTTATAGCCTTTCAAAGAAGTATGCATCACCTAACCAATTGCATATGGCCACTGGAAAACATATGCGATAGCATATGCGGCACATATGTAAATATAGGCTATATTATATGCGGCGCATATCTTATGGTTTCAATTGACATAAACACTATTTTTGGGGCAAAATGGTCCTTTTTCCACCCTTATTCAGCCATAAACATAAAATTCAGTCCCAAATTCTCCAAAATACATCCAAATTCATCTTAAATTTCTCAAGAACACTCCCAAGGGTTTCAAACTTAAAACCCAAATAAATCAATACTCAACCATGGATTTTCAAAATTGATTAGAGATTCAGAATCTCCAATCCACATGCTTCAAGAAACACCCATTATTTTCTAAAATAGAGGTACACAGGGTTTTTTCTAAATTCTCATGGGCATAGAAAAATCATGTTTTAGAATGGGGTCATTGAATCTATGTATATATTTATATATTAAATGTTTTATCATCATTGTTTTAGTTTTTTGACCTTTCCCAAAGTGATATGAGAATATGAATGTATGAAACCACGTATTTAAGAATGAATTTTTGTTGAGAGCATGATTTTCATTGAATTCCCTCTTATTATGAATTTTTTAGATTTTTCACAGCATATGAATTGTTTTGCATGCATCCTTGAAAAGTACTATATGAAGTAATTGAACTCTTGTTATGATTTAAAGGTGGTTTTAAATCACTAAAGAGGGAATCTAACATGAATGTTTAATGTTCATAATTCATGTAATGAAAGAGTGGATGGATTTTCTAAAGGCACTAGACCACCATTTGTTGATGACATTTTTACATGATTTTGACTTGGAGTTTTAAAACACAAAATATTCTATATCAGTCGTATATTTTTGATGGTCTAAATTATGCTTTAAATGAAATATTTAGCCTAATGTATTATGGCTCAGAAATTATGACTTGCAAATCTTGGTATGACGATACCAATTTAGACTAATGCCATATCAAACTCAGACTAATAAACATTTTAGACTATCATTATTTTAGACATTCAGAATGTTGCATATATAATAAAGGTTAAAAATGAGCATATAGAGATGTTAGGTAGTTCCCTGAAGAGGTCTTGAGTTCAAGTAACTCATTGCCTAAAACTGTGGTTTGCCGACCCGGGTATATTATTATATGTTGACTTAAGTGTCATGTGGTGTATCAAATTTAGAAACTCCAACCCTTGCATCATACTCGGTTTGGAGGCTTCCCCGCTAAGTCAATGGAGGATTCCTTATCGCCCATGGGATATCAGACTTGTAGGGATACCAACTAACTCAGAAGTAATACACAGATTAGAGTTTGAGATTTATTGAAAGGTTACATGTTTTCAGAAGGTGCCCATGTGTTTTTTAGAAACTATTTTATGCATAATGTTTGATGAAAATTTTCTCTCGCATATTATATATTTATATATATGCTCAATTACTCTATTTTGGATTTCTTCACATGCTAGTACAATTATGCTAACCCCCTTCCTCCTAGGTACTGAGGCACAGTCTGGGGTCTAGATCCTCAGTAGAGTCTACAGACAGGGTTGTCTCAGAGTTCAGTTCATGAGCCTTCTTTGCTTCGGATAACCTAGTCATTTAGGTATTTATTTCAGTATGGTTTTTGGTCTGCTGGGGGCCTTGTCCCAGTTATTCAGATAGTATGTCAGTAGAGATTTTGCAAACTATTGCATATTTTATTAAATATTAACGGGCATGTTTTTAGGACTTTAATTTTTTTTAAATTGTTGACCATGTTTCCATATTATTATGTCTATTCTGTATTACTTTGATCATATGAATTATGTGTATGATTACCAAATAAATAGAGAGCATTCCAGGCCTTCGGGTTCAGGAATGCTCATCAAGACCAGGGCCCCAATTCAGGTAGTGACAAACTTAGTATCAAAGCATGGTTCATGGTCCTAGGGTATCTGTGAAATCGCATCGGGTAGAGTCTTGTTTATGGGTGTGTAGTGCGCCACACATAAGCAGAAGGATACTAGGAATTTAGGAATGTCTCTCTTTCTTCATGTTCTAGTTTATGCTATAGATTCAGAATGTTCCTCCTTCATATTCTAATTCGTGCTATGGTGTCACCTATACAAAAAGAAAAGTTATCCTAATTTCTTCCTCTCTCTAGTATTCCAGATATTCTCTGATTATCTAGTTGAAATTTTAGAAGTCCCACAAAGGATGGAAGAGGAGTTCCCTAGTGTAATATTGTGTCTTTGTTCTTATGAGGCATTCAGTTAAAACAAGAGTAAGATGTATATTCTTGATTCATTGAATATTGTGTATCAAGCTTGTATCTCTTATAATCTTGATATCATTGTGTTATTGAAAACAAAAGTCTAGTAAAGCCGTGTGAGACCTATTTTGATTCACTAGCATAGTTGCCTTGTCATTTATCTTATTATTCTTCAAAACACAAAAATCAAAGTCGTGTAAAGCCGTTTGAGGCCTACTTTAATTCACTAGTAACTTGCTGTTCATCTTGTTGTTCTTATGTTTGTTTGAACTGTATTTCTACCCGACTAGTAGCATAAGTTAGATTATCAGTGTCATGACCTATTGGTAGTAAAATTAGACCAAGAAATTTGTGATATAAAGTCACAAGGATAGAGGTCATAGTGAGGGTGACTTTTGTGAATAAGTATTTATAGTTGAATAACCATTGATTGGGAATGATTTACCCTTTTGTGGTCGTAGACTAATATGGTGGTACCATTTATGGATTGTACGGTAGTCCATGGAGGAAGTGTTGACTCAGAATATTATTTGTTTTCTTCCTTTCAAAATAAAGAAAGAGCCTAGAGTGGATACTTAAGGTAGTTATAGAAACCCCTTATAGTCTATGAATAAAAATGGCTAGATTAGCCAGTAGGTTGTAAGTATAGACTTCTTATCATATGGGGTATTTGAAGGTAGTCTAAATACCCATTGGGGTAAGTAACTGTGATGCGAGAAAGTCGTATAAGTAGATAAGAATGTATGGTTATAATATAAGCTTAAGGTTGATCATGTCTATTATGTGACCTTACCCCTTAACATTCTTCTCATTGGTAGTTGTAAACTAATACTACTTGTTAGAAAGTATGCAGTATATTTTTGAAGTATTTTGGTAGAATATCCCAATTTGAAGGATTAGTATATTTATATTATGTTGCACTCTTCATTGGTTGTAAATGATTGATGCTAGACTATAGTCTTGAATTTAAATGGTATGGTAGTGAATAGTGGCAAGAGATTGGTGATAAATATTTCATGGGATTAGATTTGTAAGCTTTATGTTTATTTCATAGTTTCTAAGTGAGGATTATGTGCAAGATTAGTTGTAAATCATATTTAGTACTAGACATTAAGTTTGAAATAATTGATGGCCATGGAGGTGGATGTGATGATTTTTTAGTTAATGATACTAGCTCTATGGAAGTGATCTATAGGCTTGAACAGTGTATGCAAGTGCCTAAGTTTATTTGATTCAAAATAAAGTATGACGTTGTATATATGATGTAGAAGTATGCCCAAGGTGGTATGAAGCTGTAGTATTTTTCTAAGGCTATTACATATGTGTGGCTACTGGTACCTTTGAGTTTTTAGGTGGAAAAAGACTAGCTAGATCGTATATGGTGTTCTAAATAGCCAAGTTAAGGACCTTTGATTGATATCGTTGAGCCATTTGGTATGAACTTGCTATGTAGGTAGACTACGATATAAATAGAGTTGCTCATTGAAGACTTGGTGATACCCATGTTAGGTGTTATAATCTAAGCTCGAGTCCTTTAAAGTCGAGCTAATAGAAATAAGGGTAGAGGCACTAGAGGGTGTGCACTTTACCTTGGGTATACTCATGAAGATTCGAAGTTAGTAAGTGTTCGAGTAATAGATAACGACTATTGGGGTTACAGAATAATAGAGTGTTCCTCAGGAGGTAGTATTAGCAGTGGGCGTTCCACTCTCTTAAGTGGTCTTTCGGGTTAAGTTTTATTAATTTTGTGTATTGTCATATTTCAGAACCCAGAGTGCAGTGAGTGCAGTTAAGTTTAAATTCTAGAAAGGTATCTCCCAAAAACATAAGATGATGGCTTGAAGCTAAGGGGGAGATGACTAAATGAATAACAAAGTAAGACTCTCATATTCTTGTAGTGATGTCATGATGATATCGAACATCAAAAAGTAAGGGTGAATCTCAAGCCATTCCTATCTCAGTATTTCTCAGTGATCCTAATACTTACTCATGCTTTATAATTTAGTTCCATGATCAGTTCACATTCATACATATGATAGAGAGTCATGTACTCACACTTTATAATGTGCTCCATTTCCATAATTCATGTTTTACGCCAAATGATTGGCGAGATTAAGCTTATATCTATGAATACCCTAAATTCAAAGTGCTTTGGTGATTCTCTGTTGTTGTTTTGCTATTCCTCAAGCCTCAGATGAGTGTTAAGCTTCATATAGTTTCATTCCATACCTTCAGATCTTATGTTCTAACCTTGTTATGACTCTTCCTTATGCAATGATAGTGGTTGTGAGTAATTATTCCTTGTTGATAGAAGATCATAGTACACTTGTTTAGATAAGACCATAAGTATGAAGTATGATTTGGGGCCAAGTTCTTATTTATGGGATGATTAGTGGAATTTTAGGGTAGCTCATGGGAGTGATATTGATAGTGGTTTCGAGAATATGTGAAGTATTTCTTTATGAGTGTTTGCTTTGAAGTTCATAGGTTGTTATAAAGATAGCCTTGGATAACATATTGAGATTGTTGTAAAGGAACGCTATATGAGCTAGCGACTTCATAGTAAGAGTTTAGAGTAGTCATTGAATTGGTAAGGCATGTTATACTTAGGATGTGATCTTTGAAGGAGATATAGAAGATTGTATCATATGGTTTAGAATAATAGCGTGGTATGGCATATTGTAATTTTGTGACTTACAGTTAGGCTTGATCACGAAGAAGGGATTAAGTTATTTCCGACATTAGTAGAAAGATTTGTCAATGCTCATATGAGAATTTTAAGCTGATTTGAATGAATATTATATTTAAGGAGAATAGTATAGTTAAGTGATATTCGAGAAGTATGCTAAGCTTGAAAGTAAGAAGTTGTAATGCCAAAGGCCTGGTAATTCTATCCTAATTTAGGATATATATGCCTATGTTCCAGACCGCAGAGTAGTGTCAATGTGGTGATTCCTCAATTAGATGTCTTGTGTAATCCATATCCAAGATTCATGGCTCTCTATTACTGCTAGAATTTCTTTAGAGAATTGTGCTAAAGAGATACTCCAGTTAAGTATGAGGGTGTAGTATAATTCAGTCTGTATGGCCAATAAGTTAGTTTATCAGTCAGATTCGAATGACTTATTTTCTCGTCTTTGCACTTATTCATGCTACTCTAAATCTCAGACATTCTACTATTCCAAGATATAGTATACCAGTACTTATGAGTATATCCTAGTTCATGCATCATGCACTAAATTCAGATTCCAGATGTTCAGTTATCATTCCATTCATAGGTGCCCTGTGCATTGCCTCAGTTTTCCAAGTATCTTAGTGAATTGAGAATTCATATAGGGACATAGGGTACCAAGGGGATATACCCCATTCAGTTGCATGCATAGATTCTTATTACAAGCTCCACATCAGTTATTATTGCGTATTTATCCATACGTTCATACGTTAGTTCAGTCAGCTATGCATGTATTAGAAATGCATGTTCAATAGAAAAGTTTAGATTATTAGTGTATTCAGTATTGCATTTATGAGAACAACTCGGTCACAGATCCATGCATCAGATATGCATGATTCATTATGAGAGTTCAGCCTATGAGTAGCTTCAGTTGTGTATTCTATGCCTTGGATATGTATGTCCGGCATACGCATTTAAAACATCAGTAGTTCTAATCTTATAGTCATGTTTCTAATCAGTGTATTCTTTCTTAGGGAATATATGATGTCCGCGTTATCCCATGCCCTTAATACTTTGACATTCTATCCATCATTCGGGGACAAATTATCCCAAGGGGGAGATAATGTAACATCCACATTTTAGGGTAGAATAAAAACCATGACTCTAACGTGTTGATATTCCTAGAGCCTTAAATCCTATGCCAATTTGGCATGTTAATCAATTATGTAGTATGTGAATCCATTTGAGCATGAATTTAGACTATAGAGGTCCTTCAACTCAAGGACGAGTTGAAACTATTTCGATCGATTAAGTTTTAGTGGACGTTGTAATTTGTGTCAGCTTCCATTGACCATAACTCTCTGTATATGTCGAATTAGAGATCCTACTATGTGTCAAATAATAGGTCTTCGAGTTAACTTTACAATGATACTAATTTTTCTAAATTCCGACACCCGAGAAAGAAGTTATGGCCTTTCAAAGTAGTATACGTCATCTAACCAATCACACATGGCCACTGGAAAGCATATGCGATAGCATAAGCGGCGCCTATGTAAATATAGGCGATATCATATGCGTAGCCTATGTAAATATAGGTGACATCATATGCGGCACCTATGTAAATATAGGCGATATCATATGCGGCGCATATCTTATGATTTCAAGTGACTTAAACACTCTGTTTAGGGGTAAAATGGTCCTTTTCCCACCCTTATTCAGCTATAAACACGAAATTCAGTCCCCAATTCTCCAAAATACATCCACATTCATCTAAAAATTCTCAAGAACACTTCCAAGGGTTTCAAACTAAAAACCCAAATAAATCAAGACTCAACCGGAGGTTTTCAAAATCGATTAGAGATTCGGAATCCCCAATCTACTGGATTCAAGAAGCACCCATTATTTAAAGAAATAGAGGTATGCGGGGTTTTCCTAAATTCTCATGGGCATATAAAAATCATGTTTTAAAATGGGGTTTTTGAATCTATGTATATATTCATGTATTAAATGTTTTAACATCATTGTTTTGATCTTTTGACCTTTCCCAAAGTGATTAGAGAATATGAACGTATGAAACCATGTATTTAAGATTGAATTCTTGTTGAGTGCCTGATTTTCGGTGAATTCCCTCTTATTATGAATTTTTCACATTTCTCACAGCATATGAATTATTTTGCAATGCATCCTTGAAAAGCACTATATCAAATGATTGAACTCTTGTTATGATTTAAAGGTAGTTTTAAATCACTAAAGAGAGAATCTAGAATGAATGTTTAAGGTTCATAATGCATGTAATGAAAGAGTGCATGGATTTTCTAAAGGCACTAGACCACCATATGTTGATGAAGTTTTTGCATGATTTTGACTTGAGTTTCGAAACACGAAATCTTCAATATCAGTTGCATGTTTTTGGTGGTCTAAATTGTGGTTTAAATGAAAGATTTATCTTAATGTATTATGGCTCAGAAATCATGAATTGCAATTCTTGGTATAAATATACCAATTCAGACAATGCCATATCAGACTCAGAGTAATAGATATTTTAGACTATCATGATTTTAGATATTCAGAATGTTGCATGTACAGAAAAGGTTAAAAATGCGCATACAGAGATGTTAAGTGGTTCCCTGAAGAGGGCTTGAGTTCAAGTAACTCATTGCATAAAATCACGGTTTGTCGACTCGGGTATATTATTATACGCTGACTTAAGTGTCGTGTGGCATATCAGATTCAGGAACTCCAACCCTTGTAGCATACTCGGGTTGGAGGCTTCCCTGCCCAGTCAATGGAGGATTACATATCACCCATGGAATATTAGACTTGTAGGGGATACCACCTAACTCAGAAGTAATACTCAAATCATAGTTTGAGATTTACAGACAAGTTACATATTTTTAAAAGGTTCCCATGTGTTTTTGAGAAACTGTTTTATGGATAATGTTTGATGAAAATTTGCTCTCATGTATTACATATATATATATGTTCAATTACTCTATTTTGGATTGCTTCGCGTGCTAGTATAATTGTGCTGACCCCCTTCTTCCCAGGTATTGAGGTGCAGTCTAAGGGTCCAGATCCTCAGTAGAGTCTACAGATAGGGTTGTCTCAGAGTTCAGTTCGTGAGCCTTCTTTGCTTCATAAGGCCTAGTCATTTAGGTATTTATTTCAGTATGATTTTTGGTCTGCTGGGCGCCTTGTCCTAGTTATTCAGATAGTATATCAGTAGAAATTTCATAGACTGTTGTAGATGTTTATTAAATATTGTTGGGAATATTTTCAGGCCTTTAACTATTTTAAATTGTTGACCATGTTTTTGTATTATTGTGTATATTCCATATTACTTTGATCATATGAATTATGTGCATGATTGCCAGATAGACAAAGGGCGTTCCGGGCCTTTGGGTTCGGGAATTCTCATCATGGCCAGGGCCCCGATTCGGGTCGTGACAAAACCCTAATATAGAATAAAGAACTTTGGAAATAGAGAGAGATACCATGATATATCCCATGGTATCCTACTCATCATGAAATCTAAAACTCGGATGCTAAAATAAAATATGAGGTCTTCTAGGAGCCGCTGGAATATATGCTGCACTCACAAAAGAAAATATTGGTGCAATATCAACACACAAGAACAACAGTATACTGGTAAGGTTATTTGTCCCACTCAACGTTAATGGATCAACACATTACTAAAACATAGTACAACGAATCAATCCATGCTCAACACGTATACCTTCAACATAATAAACAATAATAGTTAAGGTCAAGCAATAGTTAACATGTTATAAGCTAGTCAAGTATAGTCAAACTAAGTCAATTCAGTCAAGACAACTTATTAAGCATAGAAACATAATTTTTCGGTTCACTCATGAAACCAACAAACTCATTTGACCTTCGTACATACACTCTAGGTTCAACCACTCTTTTCCTTGACCTATAGGGGACAATTACTGTCCATACATTAAATCCCAGACTCAAGTGTCTGCAACCTTATTCATCCAATAACCCATGAGAATATTTCAAATACCAAAATATTCCATAATTAGAAACAAACCCAACCAATTCATTAAATAAGTACGCATTCTATTGATCATACGAAACAAAAAGCATTAACCAACCACATTATAAAATAGTTAACATTCACCTATCACACAAGTTGTATTAACTACGATACAATCACCTAATTTGAATCAAGCTTGCACAACCCTCTAAGTGGGAGCCTTGCCTTTCCATGCAGTTTCAATTTGCTCTTGATATAAAACTTGCATATAATTAAATACATCAAGAAATAACCTGACATATTAGGATTTATAAGTCAAACCGAACTCCTAAGGCCAAGTTCATGATCATTCTCTTTTTATTCGATGGATTTCTACTATAATTTACCTAAAACTACCAGTTTCTCGAATAAATTAGGGAATTAATGAAAAGAAAGGGTAATTAAAGATTAATCAAACTAAAACCATTAGTTTATTCTTTTATTCACCCATAACAATAGAAATTTACTAAACCCATATTTAAAACACTCCCCTAACTCTGTTAATTAGTGATTCTAATTCTTAATTATTAATTAAAAGTTAATGAAAATGAATTACTTACTTTAATGAAGCCAAATAGTGAATTTTTGATGAAATTCTCCATAGTTTTACCCTTCTTTGCCCCAAAATGAGTTTAGAAATATAATAAAATATTGTGTATAAATATTACATAAATTTACAATTTTCATCGCTATAGCACTATCACTATAGCAGTATCAGATTGATATAGTGGTACCCGATCGTATTGAGGTGCCGCTATTGTTATAGCTATGTTGACCGCTTTAACCACCACTATAGTAGTAATTTACTACTATAACACTCACCATTATAGGTGCACTGAGTTCTATAGAAGTTCCCCAAAAAATCTTATTTTTCACAACACCATAATCTTAGGGCTTACCAAATAATGTCCTTTACGCTAAGGTCAATTTTGAGAGTTCTACAGACCCAAATTTGATTTTGTTAATTCCTATGGGTTCCTTAATGTATTAGACAACTAAAAATTCATACAAAGTCACCCAGTCGGTCTAAATTAGTACCAAATTTGCCTAGACTTAACTCATTTCAAAATTAGTAAAAACTAGCCTAGCCTTATTTTATAACTTCCCAAACCGAAAGAAATTTGGACTTGGGATTTTAAATATAGAACTCCTATGTAATGAAGAATAAGGTAATTGTACTACACATAGGAAATCCATATCATTTCATAAATTTTAGGGATTTAAACCATGAATTCTTCCTAATAATTAATTATAGTGATTCAAGGAATAAAAAGGGATTAATCTTTGTTAAATGAGTGGAATGAACTTACCTCAATAGTAAAAATCACTCAAAATAGACGATAATATCCCTATATGAGCCTTGGGTTGTGTTTGGATGATAATAAAGTAAAATAATTTCTGCTTTGAGCACTTCCCGATAACTTCTAGAACAATCCATTATCCACTACAACGGTCCTACTATAGTAGCCTAGTAGCTTGCTATGGGGGTCAACCTAACTAGTATAGTGGTCTTGCTCTAGTATAACTACATTGCTATGGTAGAGTTTAACTAGTATCTTATGGGAACCTCCAAATTTCTCTATTACCACACATTTTTTGATTTTCAATAATATGAATTTATCCTTCGCGACAAACATTATAACTCTATTACCATACCCCTAAATTATATTTTGAAAGTTTTTATTGATCACTAAAATTCTTATCTACCACATTAGACTGATAAATACACCGACTACCATGAAATACAAAAGGTCACCAAACTGTAGGATACCCAAATTTTATCTAAAGCTCTCCCTAATTTGAGATTTCCATAACTCTTCTCATAGGGAAAACTCTATCTGAACTCTTACATTGCATTCATGATATAATGATATGATGGGTCATTATAATTAATATTTAGATGGATACCTACCATGATTCCTAGATAGAGCTCTAGCAATATGTATAGTATCCTCACCCCCTCTAATAATCTTATTTAACCATTTGAAAAAGAATGAAAAATTATTATTTAGAAGCCGATAGAATAAGAGCAGATACTAAGCAATGAAAATAATATATTTTTCTTATGAATGACCATAGTTGGAGTGAGCCACGAATAATATATGTAGTCATTATTTGCCTCATATTTAGTGCTTTTATCATTTTTGAGAATTGATTTTTTGGATTGTGCTTAATATAATATTTTTAGGTGTAGGATTAAAATGGTGGGATGATGAAGAAATTTAGACTAGAATTAATTAAAAATGAGAAATCGTATATGGAAATCAAGCAAGTACCTAAATATATTGAAGCTAATATATTATTAATATGTGCATATAGGAATTAAGAGAGAATGAAGAGGGGCCTACTTGGGGACATTGATGGACCTAAAAATATGAGCAATGATGCAATTAGAGCATAATCTGAAAGAGATACTGGAAATATTTATAAGGTTTAGTGGAGGAACTACGTCTTTGAGAGGCGTGACATATCACGTGTAAATTTTTTTTGTCTAATTTCTCTTGGTCCAAATTTTTTTGTCTAATTTCTCTCGGTCCATTTTTGACTTGGTTATTTTATTTGAATCTTTTTCCTACAAAAATAATTACTTCCCAAATATGATTTTTATAAGAAAATATTAGATATAGACAACAAGGATCTGCCATAAAGTCTAAAGAAAATTTGTTTAATCTATTCTTCTTCATATTTGTTTATTTTTATATTTTTCATAGGATGATTTAGTATAATTATTCCCTGTCTGTGAGGTGTTCAACTTCTCATTATAGGGTTATGGTGGTTTCATGATTGTTTAGTGCACAATTGTTCGACAAAGTTTGTCTATCATATTAGTTATTACATTCCTGAGCCAACTATTTTAATAATTCTATAATGCTCCACCAAGCATTTTTATTTATTTAATGTATTTTTTGCATTTAGAACTTTCCCAAAGTTTCTCCATATCATATTGGACTTGTTGGGATAATTATTTTTGTACCCGAGCAGTTCATTTAGGTTTTAAGCCAAGTTTTTGATTTTTGAGCTTTTAAAGTTGAGAAATTTTGACTTCTATTAAAACTTTTAGTAATAGCCTCATATGAGAATTCTGAATATTCTGTTAGATCCAGAATATGGATTTTGGGATAGTGGGACCTTTAGTTCAGCCCCCAATATTTTCAAATTATTTTGAGTTATTGGTTGGTTTTTAGTTAAAATGAAAGGTTAGGGGTGGGACTTGCTTTCATCGAAATGAACTCCATGGGAATTTTTTCAATTTTGTTGAGTCTTGAATATCTTTTTCAATAGGGTAAGCACAAATCCCAAAAATCTATTTACAGTTATTTTTGATATGGAATTTTTCTAATTTTTTTAGCAGCCGATGCAGGGAATAGTTGCCATATGCATTTGTGAAAGTATGTCTACATTTGCAAGAGTTCAAGTAAATGACTATTGCATTAGTAAGCCTATCATCATGTTCATATAGAAGGATAATATGAATAACTCAACTTTGTTCTTTACAATCGTAAATAACCAATCATATTAGCAAAAATGTTATTTAAGTCATGAGTTGCGATTGTGATAAGGGTTTTGTGATCATCATTGGCCCCTTAACATAAGCCTTTGTTGGATTAATAGATATGTGCTAAGTTTTTGAGTATGAAATTAGTTTAGGTCTATGAGATTCTCAAGGCGTGTGGTGTTTGAGGCTTAGCAAAGATTACGGTAGTTCATTATTGAGGTTAGGCCTATTTTTCTATAGAGGATGACAATGTGTTAGGATAGCAAGTTATATCAGACAATTTGGTTGAGGGATTCCTTCCTTATAAACATGATAGGACATATTGATTTAGAAATATCCATTTGTGTCTCAAGGACTTAGTAGCTCCAGTTTATATTCTTACTCATTTAGATGAGAGCCTATGGTATGGTGTGTGTGTTAGATCTTTAATTTAAATGTTGGTTTGTCAATGGTTATATTTCTAACATGGTCATAGTGGATTTGTAATTACCCTCTAGGTCACTTCCTTGATTTATGTACATTTTTGGTGTTTCAAGCCACTCCACAGTGGCTACAGGTCATTTGTGACTTACCAAGACTGTTGGTTTAGTTATCGAATAGTTCGTTTGGGTTTTAGGCTCATTTCTCTATTTTAGGGCTTTATCAATTAAGAAATTTATCTTGGACAGTAAATCCTAGTTGATGACCTTAGTTGGGAATTTAAATAGCTCCATAGCTCCGGAATAATGATTTTAGGGTAGGGGGAACCTTTTTCATCTTTTGAGGTTTCTGGACTCATTTTAGGCAATTGGGTGTATAATATAAAATATAAAACTATAGATAAAGGCCTTATATTTAATCAAAACAATCTCAGATAAAAGTTTTGATGGTTCTATTGAGTCCAGAATGTTAATGTTGGTATGGTAGCATAGTTCGTTTACACTCACAGGGTTCCGTATGAATCCCAAAAACTCGATTAGGATCCATTTTGGACATAGAAAATTTGGTGCATGGCATCATCTAGAGCAACCCCTTAAGAGGACCTTTGGTTGCTTAAGTAGAGACAAGGGGATTGCATAAGAGATGCCACTTAGACCATCCCTTGTTGTTTAACCAATGTCCTTGTCACTTAAGCAGAGGTCGATTAAGTGGTGCTTGACTGCTTAAGCAAAGGCCAAATACTTTTGGTGTATCCCTCAAGCGATCACTTGACCGCTTAAGTAATGTTTGCTTAAGCAATTATTGAGTCGCTTAAGATACACCTGCCGATTGTTAAATCCTCTTCTTTACTCAAATTTCTTATTCATTTTCTCATCTATTTTTAAAATATTTTATGTACTTAGAAGAGAATAAAGAGTGGGGAATCATCAACTGAAGCTAAGGTAAGCTAGATTAACACTCCTTATGATATGTAGGTTATAATTTATATAGAATGGTGGCATTTTTGGATCATGGAGCAAAGGCAGAAGATTTGTGGGAAATTTAAGGATTTATGGTTCGACATTAAGGTAGGCTTTTGTCTCCTCCTCCTCATGAGATAATTATATATATATATATATATTGTATTCTAGGTAAGGATGTTAGGATATGATTATGGATAGACTATCATGACTTATACTAATCTAGAAGTTTGGGGTGGAAGGGTGAATCGACCATTAAGATGAAATACTTGTTATGCCTATGGGATCCTGTTACCCTAGTTTATGAGAATGTTGGATATAGTTGAGGATAAATCCCCTTAGTGTATGGTTTACTACATGACTCGATGGATTATTATGGTTTCTAAGATTATGGTATCATGTTTATGAAGGTTATTCAATATTGGGACTAGGGCCATGATGCAATATTAGTTGGACTAAGGGTGAGTGACTTTTCCTAGTAAAGGACGTAGGCATAGTCTATGGATATTTATATGCTTATAATTATATTTTTTGGATACTGGTGATAACATAAATAGATTTGGTACACTCATTCTTACTTGATGTCATATCCCGATTTAGGATTCATTATGGAACCTACTAAACCTCGTCAGTAGGTAAGCCGAATGGTAGCCTAGAGCTATTTTAATGGGTTAACTTAGTGCAAAATGCCCTAAAATGGGGAAAATAGACAATACAATTCGAATATAATTAAGGCAATAAAATAGTCTAAAAGATAGTCATAACATAGAAAACCATCCCACGACCTAGTAGAGTTAGTACAAGAGCTATTACAACACACCATAAGTTCTAGAATAGTCAATACAACAAATCATGAAACAAAAGACTAGAGATAGATATATTGAAGGAAATGGGGAAACTTCGACTCCAAGAGCTCACCCTATCCCCAAAATCCACCATAACATGATACTCAAACCAACAAAGATAACTAGTACTCGGATCTACACCAAAATGGTACATAAGTTTAGTATGAGTACCAAATCCTCGAGTACTCAGTAGGAATCATTGGCCGAGTGAGCTGAATCATGAGATAAATGTAATAAAATACAAGACAACATAACTTATTCAAGAAAAAGGAAAAAACTGTACATAAATTCAACATTGATGTACACAATGAAATAAAAAAATCAAAATAATACTATAAAAACAAGCAATTGTAGCTACAAATTTCCCCCCATAAGCGAATATGTGGGGAAAAGTAAATAACCCATCACAGGCCGCCATTGGACTAGAGGGTACACTCAAGTAAAGTATAAATAGAACCACCATCCTTTTCCATTTTCCATGATACTATTAGAATCCATCCATGCCATGCCATACTATAGTAAATTTCCCATTTCCTCACTTGAATTGATACCCATATCTCAACAACAGATTTCATTGTTGGACTTGAACAAGTATTATATAATCAATATCATAAGGAATAGTTGGACTTGAACTGGTAGCTATATAATCAATATTGTAATCAATATCTGGACTCGAATCGATAGATATATCATCAATATCGTGGTCATTATCCTGACTCAAGCTGATATTTATATCATCAATATCATCATTATCCTGACTCAAACAACTTAATATATCTTTAATATCATAATCATTATCTAGAGTCAAACCGGTACTTATATCATCAATATAATCATGGCCAATATCATGACTCGAACCATCAAACACACAGACACACACACACACATATATATATATATCATTAAACTAATACCAATAAGCATCAACTCCCAATACCAACCCATCGTAACCATAAAAAATCTCCTTAATATTAGCTTAGTAAGTATTTTCGAGGTGCATAACAAGCGAATGAAGGTTTTTTCCATGACTAACACAAATCTTAACCCAAGGTGTGTCAAAGAGCCCCCTTCTAAATCCCCGACCATATTTTAAGGCAAGTTTTTGCCCCGGACTAGGATAAGGTATATAAATCCACTTTTAGGAGTTAACTAAGCCACAATCAACCCTAAGATAAAAATCATACCTAAAACAAGTATAACTAAGTCAATTATGCCTAAAATACAATTTCCAAAAAGCCTAAACTATCTAATTAACCCAAGCATTGACAATCCTACCATCACCACCTAAAACCCATCTTAAATCTAACATAATATAACTAATAGACTATGACATAAATCAATCTAAGAAGACAGGAAACCTAGACTACCTGGAAGACAAAAAAAGCTCAAAGAAATTGCTAAATCACCGACTTTCCCTTTCTAAAAGACTCTGCAAGATGCCACTCTATCAAAATCACAATCTAATTATCATAAAGAGAATAATGATACCTATATTGCACTATTATCCTTCGGGTTCAAAATTTCTCAAAAATCCTATATGGGTCCCATCTATAGAAATTACATTTCCAAAGCCAACTCAACATTCCTTTATGCTCAAGGAGTAATTACTCTTAAAATGGGTGAAATTTGAGCTACATTGGTGACAAAATCAAGTCAGCAAGGTTTTGGGATTTTAGAGGAAAAAAGAGGAAATCAACCATGGAAATGTAGGAATCTTACCTCAAATTCAAAGAAGAATTATGAAATAATCATTATCCAAGCTCCCCAAATCACCCGAAAGCTATAATCCTAAGCTTTCTTAATATTTAGGGTTTTAATCTCTTAGAAATGGATGAAGAACGGTGAAAATGGGCTAAAAGGGGGATATTTATACCCTTCCAAGGTGCTCAGGAATCGCTATAATATCCTTCCTATTGCAATCGCAACCTTTGCTGCCTGTCAAGGTTGTCGCATATGCGACATAAGTGTCACGATCATGGTACACATATAGGGGATGCCAAATTGTGATCGCAGTCCGTGGCTAGCTATCGTAGGTGCATCAACACCAGCTGAGACTTAGAGATTTTCAAGTCTCCGCCATTTCCTCAGGATTCATTTGAAGTCCCTATACACAAATGGACTATGATACCATACTAAATTCAACGTTTTGAACTCAATGTCATAGTCAAAATTTTCATATGAGGTCATTTCGACAAAATATGGGTCCCACACCCAACCTTCATCTTCTTAACTTTTTGACTAATAGGTCAAAATAAGCTCGGGTGCCTCAAGATCCAAACAAAGAGTCCACCTAACCTAAAATCAATATTTTGGAGTTGTTGGAACAATTATAATTGACATACAAGGTCGTTTGACTAATCTTTTTTCTTGGTAGACAATTTGAACTGATGAAGACTTCAAAAAACAAAATTGGCTCCAAAAACCAAATGAATTGCCTGATACCGAATTATTAGTCCCAACAATTCATAAATGACTTAGGATAGCTATAAGAAATATCTAACAAGAAAAATAAGTGGAAATACAAAAAATAACCCAAAGGGTCATTACAATATCCACTACTTAAAGGACTTTCATCTATGAAAGTCAAGGATTAGGATGTACTTGAAGCCTCGCATAGTTAAAGATACTTGGTCCATATCACACTATTGATCTCCTAAGTAGCCTCCTCTACCGGATAGTTCCTCCACTGAACCTTAAATATATGTATCATTTTAGTGCGTAACCACCTGACATCACTACCAAAAATGAGTACAGGCTCTACCATAAAGGTCAACTGCTCATCCAACTAAGCTGAATCCTATCTAAGCACATGAGATGGATTAGAAATTCATCATCTCAACATAGAAACATGGAAAATCATACGGATGGTAGTAAAATATGGAGGTAAGGCTAAATTATAAGCCACCTTACCAACTGTATGAAGAATATCTAAAGGTTCGATATATCTAGGGCTGAGCGTGTCTTTCCTATCGAACCTCATCATACCTTTTGTGGTAGATACATGGAGGAGTACCCGATCACAAACTCAAAATCATAAGGCATACAACCTATGATTTGCATAAGACTTCTGCATATACTGACCTACCCTCAACCTATCTTGAATCGCCTTGACTCTATCCAACTACTCCTGAAGCAAGTTAGTACAATGGGGTCTAACCTATGAAGTCTTATACCATAAAATCGAGGAATGGAATCACCTTCGATAAAAAACCTCGAAAGGCGCCATCTCAATACTCAAATGATAATTATTATTATATGCAAACTCTGGCAGGGCTAAGTGCTTCTCCCACTGTACTCCAAAATCTATTGCATGGGCTCGAAGAATATCCTCGAGTACCTGAATAGTCCTCAATGACTAGCCATCGGTCTAAGGATGAAAGGTTGTAATAAAATCCACCTCAGTACCTAAATCCTCCTAAAAAGATCTCCAAATTCTAGAAGTAACCATGGAACCCCAGACTAAAATGATAGATATAGGCACACCAATCAAAAGGACTATCTCACGCACATAGATATGGACTAACCTCTCAAAATTAAAGGATGTCTATACAGGAATAAAATATACCAACTTGGTCAAACAATCCAAAATGACCCAAACACCACCAAAACCATGAGAAGTGCAAGGCAAATCGCTAACAAAATCCATGGTGATCCGCTCCCATTTATATTCAGGAATGGGCAATCTCTGAATCAAACCACCCAATCATTGATGCTTAACCTTCAACTATTGACAACATATGCAACGAGCTACAAAGTGTGCCATGTATTTATTCATGATGCTCCACTAATAATACTTTCTCAAATTTTTGTACATCTTAGTCGTACCCAAGTAAATGGAATATCCAGAGATATGCGCCTCTTGAAAAATCAACTTAATTAAGTCATTGATCCTCAGAAACAAATGGTCTGTAAAATCTCAAGATACCAAAAGAATATATGGTAGCCCTCTTAGACTCACCACTAAACACCTGATCATGGAGGATGCAATGCCTATTTTTCCTCAAGATAACAAACCCAAATTCGCTCAAATAGTAAGGACCTAGGCTCAACACTAGTACGAATTCTCCTAAGGTTTGAAATATCAATTCTAATAATCAAGTTGGATAAGGAATGAATGTCTCATACCAATAGCCTTTATGAAATTAAAATACAAGCCACACTATCTATCCTCACTGCCTTTCAACTCAAGGCATCTTCTACGACATTTACCTTGCTCGAATAATACAAAATAAAGATATAATAATACTTTAGAAACTCTATCCATTTACGCTTCCAAGAATTAATCTCTAATTGGGTCATAAGATGTTAAAGAATATGATGATCGGTGAAAATGTCATAACGAACACAATAAAGATAATGTTTACAAATCTTAAACAAGAAAACTATCACTCCCAACTCCAAATCATGAGCAGGGTAGTTACGCTTATGCACCTTTGTCATGACTCAAATTAGGACCTAGTCATGATAGGTATCTCAATCCCATCATAAAATTGATACCACCCCCTTATCCTAACCACCATAACATAATGATTGAAATCAATGAATGTCAACAAAAGTAGTAATGGTAATGACCCTTAAGTCATTTCTCGTATTTCCAATTATATTCACCGTTTAGGCTTCTATGTAGCTGCCTTAATTCATCATGACTTGCTGGGACTGATGATTTAGTTATCGGGTAGTTTGTTTAATATTTCAAACTAATTTCCTATTTAAAAATCCTCATTATTTCCAAATAGGTATAATAGCTCAAAATTAAGTGATATGGGTGATTTAGGAGCTTGATTATCAATTATTATCACAAATATATTCAAATTTAAGGTATGAATCTTTCAAATTCAAGCTTGAAATTTTTAGTTTTGACCCAAAACCAAATTTAGCTTAGGGTTAGGTTTTAGCAAAAAAATAGCTTTGTTTTCAGCCAATTCTTGGGGGTCATGATTTCTTGTTCATGTATGAATATTGGGTTAACCTCGGAAATGTTTTTATCAGAAGTGTCACCCACTTGGGGTTTTTGGTGTTGGTTTTTTATCTAAAGAAAAATTAAGCAATATGAGTATCCTTAGACTCGTATCGATAAGTAGATTATTATTCTGATGGTGTGATGACATTTTAGGGATAGCAAAGTGAAGACGAGCATGTGGTGAATGATGTAAGGATTTTTGTATTGTCTTTGAGGTATACTTCTATTTACTCTTCCTCATAAGATGATGCGTGTGAATGTGAATATTAATTTTGACTATGGGTACGATGACTTAGTATTATATATTAAAATTTGGAGATTAGATGAGGGTTTTTGACCTATATATTGTATTGCTTATTATACTTTTTTAATCCCATTTCCTTCTTCCTAGATGGAACTAATATATAGCATATCTATAATATGATGCTAGGTTTGAGATTTGGTTTAAGTGTTGGAATCTTAGTTAGTATGATTAACCTTAGTTGAGCTAGTATAGTGATCTTGAAACCATAATTTGGGTAGAGTCAACATAAATACCCATGTTTCTAGTCAAATTTACTTATGTTTGGTTATGACTTAATTGACATCTAAAGTTTAACTAGATACCTTAGCCTAGTTTGGGGAGTAGATTTCCTTAGCATGAAAATAAAGGATTAGAAGTGGGTTCGTCTAGCCAATTTAGGACAGGAGTTAGGTTAGCCATTGTAGACTTAATTGTGGATGTTAGGCCTTGTTAATACTTATGAGCCTTATTTATGATATTTTCTTATTGAGTTAATGGACAATGACAACTTCCTCGTATTATGAATAATGGCATTAGTGATGATATTTCTCCTAGAAGTGATGTTGGACCTATAGAGATGTAATTGTTCTTGGTTATTATATGGCCCCCATAGAGATGATATTCCACAAAGACATAACAATTGACATATAGAGATGATATTCCTCATAGTCATGATACATGACTATATATACGAGACACCTCTTAGATATGATATGCCTTATAGTTATGAGTTATGGTTATTGATGTATTATGCTTCATAGAAGTAAGATGCCTCTTATATGTAAGATTATTGTACATTTGCTTCATAGCTTATAGAGATTTTATTCCTCACGAATACACTATGGCCTATAGTTATGAAATTATTTATATATACATGATTATTAATATGAGATCCAGATTCGTACCTAGTCCTAAGTCGTGATTATGATGTTATGTTTATTCCAGACACATTATTAGGACAAAGTCTATGTTATGATATTGGTTAGATATTTGAAAAGTAACTATTCCTGTAAGGGAAACGGTTGTACTTTTGGAATATATATATATATATATGTTTATATATATCTCTCTCTAATATAGGACATAGGGAGATGTGGTATGATGTTTATGATTGACGTATTTGAATACCAGTGATGGCATGCATAGATATGGTAAATTCATGATTATTGCATCAATGATTGATATGATTCGATTAGCTTATAACATTATAATGATTGTCTCTAACTAAGCATCAAAGTCCACTTTCTACTTTAATAATGGATTTTATTATAATAATAACTACCTATTTTAATGAATAATATATATACATAAAAGAGGATAATAATGAGGTTTTAAGGAATTGGTAGAGATAAGTTCTGGTCTATGGATTGATCCTACTAATTTCTCCAATACTGGAATAGTTGACCCTTTATACACTTATTAAAAGTTTAGTCCCGAAATTACGCCGAGCAATGGATTTGTGACTTACACTATTGTAGTCATAGCTTAAGTCTGTGCACCTTATATATATAGATACATACACACACCTGTGGATAATATGATATTGATGATGAGAGATGAATTATGGAAATATAAACTACCTTTCTTCTCCTTTCATGATTATTTAGTTTAACCATTGTGGGACCTATTCTTTACTTTAGCCCTTGTAGGGCTTGCACTTTACTTTTACCCTTGTTGGGCTTGCTCTATATTATGTGAACTTGGTTTTGATATTATGATGATGATATTGATACCTAATAAGGCTGAAGATATTGTGATGATGTAATGATACCCGACATGATCAGAGGATATTGTGATGATAATATTTATACCCGAGAAGGTTAAATAATATTATAATAAGTTGATTAAACTCGACAATGCCAGATGATATTATAATAATGATATTGATACCCACCAAGGCCAAAGAATGTTGTGATGATTATATACCTAGCAAGGACGATGGTTTATTATGATAATGGCAGTTATGATGATGATGATTATGGTATTGTGGGATTCACCTATTGCTAGTATACACCTATGTCTATTAGCCGGTATGGGATAGTTGTATAGTTATGGGTGATGACTATGCCTTATGTCATTTTATGTTGGTTGAACCTTCCAAGCCTCGGGAGATAGGGGTACGATATGATAAGCTTGTTATTTAGTTGTCTAAAATAGCCGGTTACTCGCGTTGTTGTTGATATTTTTATTATCATTGCTATAATTATTATTATGTATGGTTTTTAATAGTTTTGTCATTGACTTGGTATGCATATTTGAGCTATCTTTCTGGCCTCTTCTATCTTATGATTGCATTACTATGCATGTTTATCCCATGTTCAGACATATGGATTAGAAACCCTGAGTATGATCATACTAGATCTTAATAGAATTATAATGAGGCCTTAAAAGTTAAGATATAATGATTTAGGTTATTCTTTGAGTAGACTTCATATCTATACGTGTATATAAATCTCTCTCTCTCTCTATATATCTATATCTATATATATATCTAGCTATATGTAGCTACGGAACTACCATGTATCCTTTCTTTTTTCATATTGTATACTTATTTCTTGGCCTTATATATTTATATGAATCATCCTTTCACTTGAAATTTGCATATTGGCTAGCGATATATGGTATTGTATTGAGATTCATGAATTTGATTGGAATATGATAGTTCATCCTTGATACTTCCTTTGTCATAATATGTTAGTCTCTTAGACATGAGTAGAATAGTTTATCCTTATCACCTTGTTGGTTGTCTTATATGGATGTTGGACATTTGAGTGTAGTTTTGATTCTATTTATATGTTATTATCTACTTTATCTTTGGATCTCAGTTGGCAGTTGCCTACTGAGTACCATTTTTTGGTACTCATACTACACTTCTGTAGCCTGCAGATCATACTATGGGCTATCATCGTTGATGTGTGAATTATGTAGAGCAGCCGTAGTTCTGAGACTTAGAGTGATGTTTTAACATTTGAAGTATTACTTATGTCTCCCTTATGCATTAGACTAGTCTCTATGTTGTATTCCGAGATAATTTATATCAACATATTCATTTGTGTTTTACTCTTATACTATTGCTATATTAGAAGCTCTTGTACTGATACTACTGTATTTTGGGATTTCATTATGCATTTGATTCTTTTATTCCATTTATTCTGCATTCTTTTCTGTATATAATGGAGTAGTAGGTCACTAGCCATTTTGGACTACAAGAATTGGCTTACCTATCAATGGGTTATTGTAGGCGCCATCATGAATTGAGAAATTTTATTGTGATAAATTGGTATGACAGCTTAGGATTTATTGGAGTAATAGTACAAGAGCTAAGTATTAGTAGAGTCCTGTAGATTGGTGCAGAGATGTCCGAAACCTATCTTTAAGAAGCTACAGTGACATTCTTTAGAAATTCATTTTTGGACTCCTTATCATTGGTCTGTATTGCTACTAACCATGAACAAATTCTTTTACTGTAATACCCCATATTCTCGTGCTAGAATTCTAGCCGTCCTTCCTATACGTCTAAGCTCTAATCTAAGTTATTCTCATGTAAATACATGTTTCATGATCATTATACTAGTCTATGGAGTAGTTTAGAGGTGAGAAATGTTCTTAGCAATGAGATAGAGCAAAGTTGAGCTAAGATCAATTGACTCGTCCAAAGTTTGACATTCGATTCTACAAGGGTCAACTTCAAATGTGTATAACTCTTAATATACATAGAATTTTTCATCCCAAGACCTATCAAATTGTAGATAATTGAATTAGATTTCCAATGATACCAATTTGTTCTTACTCCAATATCCGAGCAAAAAATTATGCCCATTTTTGTGAGAGGCAGTAAGGGTGTGCGATTGGGAGTGCGAGGCACACTTACAAGTCTTACATAAGGTGTGCGATGCAAACCTTAAGGTATTCCATGGGTTGTACGGCTTATAGCTCACTTTCAAGTGCCAAAAATCACCCCTATATATGTCTATAACATGGGAGTTAACCCCAATTATCCAAAATCCTTTCACTTTCATCAAAATTGGTTAAGAACACTCTTAAGGTTTTCAACCTAAAGATCAAGATATCTCATGATTTAATAGTAGTTTTTTAATAATTCTTTAAGATTTGAATTCCCCTTTTCGAGGGATACAAGAAGCACCTATTATTTTCACGAATAGATTCCCAAGGTTAATAGTTCATCCAAAGCTTCAACTTTAAGGTATGTGGGGTTTTTCAACAAGGACACCCTTTCATTCTTGTGCCCCAAAATGTTTTTCTTTAACGAAGTTATGGTTTTATTATGAATTTGAAGCATGAATTTACATCCTATATTAATTCTCATGAGATTATGATATTTTTGATATTTTAGAAGTGGAATTATATGAGAACAATGATATTTTGTTCTTAAAGCTGAAATTTCCAGATTTTGAAGAAATTTATGTGTTTATGATGTAAAGCTTGAATCTTCATAAGTTTTAATGTGATATTGAGACATGGGTTTTGAACTGTATTTGAGATTGTTGTTTTTGAGAAAACATGTGTTATAAACACCTTGAATTTGTATAATTTGAAAAGATAAAGAAGCTTTGACCTTTTGATCGTAAAAAAGGGTTGATTTTGAACATGAGATGAGAAAAGAAATCCACTTTTACTAATTCATTATGAAAGGGGTAGAATGGTGGCTCCTGTTGTGAATTTTTGAACTATTTTATGGTGGATATTATTTTAAAAAGATCTGAGCTAAGTCTGGGAGTAGTCTTTAGCATCGAGCGGGAGGTATAGCGGGTTTGGTACTTCCATAAAACTATGTGCCCCCGTAGGAGACAAAATAGAAGATGATTTTCATAGCGATCACTAGTGTTTGGATTGATAATTTAAGGTCCTACTTGGATGGCAAGGAATAGGGCGACTCTCCCCAACTTGGCTAGAACATTAGACTCCATATAGTTTACATGATTTACGTCGGTTATGAGAGACTGCCAATGTGTGTGTATGTACCATTCTATGTAAGAGGAATATATATTATTTTGAAGAATAGGTTATGAGAAAGTTATTTTTTTTCGAAAGATTGAAATACTATAGTCTAAAGAGAATTGTTATGATATTTGATTTCTTTGATGGTTTGAAAACCTAGGAATAAGTGAATTGAGAATTTATTGAAATAACTTACGTCTTTTAGTTACATGTATCATTTACTTCTGATTTTGATTATCTATTTCAAGCTAATTGTGTCTTTCATATCAACATGCATAATTTTATAAACTGTGATGATATTAAGATATTATTTTATATATATGCATTGCACCCTCATATGCTCAGTACATTTCCATGGTACTGACCTACACACGCCTACATGTGGGCTATATTTTCTTAAAATGTAGGTACAAGGTATAGCATGAACCTTCAGATCCAGTTAGTTCGTGGCATCCAATCAGCAGACGATGAGTCCTTTTGATTCATGGGCTCAAGTTAGTTATGCAAAATTAATAATGTTGTATTTTCCTTATTCAGTCATATTGAGTGGAGGTAGTCTGGAGTCATGACCCGGCTACCATGAGTCAGTACTAGTAGAGGTTTCATAGACAGTCAGTAGAAGTTGATGTATTCAGTTTCAGTTTTGGTTGTTAAGACAGAATTATAATCTTGTAAAATTCAATTTTGTATCGATCAAATTCAGAAAAGAGTTATTTTTCTACAAATTTGTATAGATTTATACTTTTTATTCAGTTGCTTATGATTTATGCCAGTAGAAGGGTTAGCTTGGGCTCACTTGTGACCCTAAGCACCATGTGACATCTCGGGACCCAATTTTGGGGTGTTATATTTACTCTACTCTGTCCCTAATGAAAGGTGTAAGATGGTCCAAAGACGTGGATGAGACTTCGACACACATTTATTGAGTTTCAGTGCAATATTAGACTAGAGAGTCAGAGATGGATGTTGAAGACTTTTAGTGTTAGACAAAATAATTTAGGGCCATCTTATGCTCTAGTTGAGCCTGTGGCTACTTCAGCCAATTGAGGTTAAACCTTAGGGATTTAAGTTAAATTATAGATCTTTCTCAGCCATGAATGACATTTGATTCATTGAGCAATTCTTAGACTAGAGTTGGGTCCATCAACATTCATTAGGGTTTTTAACTAGTTTCTAAGTAAGAGATTGGATTTCTCAATTTGGGGCCAAGCATATTTCTATACTATATCTACCTGAGCCGGACATGGAAACATGGGTATATTAGAGGACTAGTATTGTCACTTTATTTAGCATTGGAGCACTTGATAGTAGTTGGGTCTTTTTCCTTTTAGACTCTTAATTATACGAGGTCTATAGATAGAGTGTGTTTTGAGAATTATAGAAGTGGTAGAGTACCTCAAATATGAGATTGCTGATCAGATAGAGTTAGTATTTATTTTCGGCCAGCCTCGAGTTCTCAGGACATGATATGATTGCAAAATAATGGACATAAGTCTAGAGTTTATCTCAATGTAAGTTGGACAACTATTTGAGCTTAGTTAGTGTTCTCTCCATGTTGATGCTTTAGAAGTTGCTATGATTATAGAGAGATCGACTATTGGACTAGAGAGTATTCCCGACATGGGATTTCTAGTCATTCAACTCATTCAGATCAGCCCCATGATATGGTGACATATTTAGTTAGACATAGTGCGCTTGGCACCTTAATTGATAATTTAGTTGGTCAGTATCAGGGGGACCCATTCAGATTTATTTTTTCTATGCCTGCCAGATATGTGATTGTGGAATTTACCATGATGGTCTGCTTTATTTCTCGCATATACCTTTTATTTTGTATGTTGTATTTTTCATACCTATTGATAATTATATGCCTCTATGTGTTCATATTTGTTATTATATGCCTTATTATTGAATTCATGATTATGTTACTGCTATATGGTTTATTTTTTTTAGTAGTAGATGGAGTAGATCTATGTTGATATTTTCCCTCTATGGGTGTCACTTTTGGGGTCATCCCAATTATGCTAACACATTAGCCTTATTATGGCCCTTGAGTGGTACATTATACTGATGTTCCATTTGGTACTGCCGATTCATTATATTGATGTTGATAATAATTATTGTTATCACTGCTTGAGGTTGTTGATATTATTTGATATTATCATTTGATAAAATTGATTCTCGGTGGATTGTTGTTAGACTAGTGTTATCTAGTTAGAATTTTATTTCTTTGTTATGTTATTCGGTGGCTTGAGTAGATATAGACCGATTTGATGATTTCTTTCCCATAGCATAATAAGGTTGATTATTTTCTATCTTGGTTAGCCGTGTTAGATTGACTTAGGAATTTACTATCGTGTCAAAGGTGAGTAGACCTTCTGTGGTTTTAAAATGGCTTTGAAGTTTGCAATTTAGTTACGGGGCCTGTCATTGAGTTTGAGATTGTTAGACTTACGTCCTGTGTTGTAAAGCCTTTTGTATTGACTGTCCCTTACTTTATAGCCCATTTTGAGTTTGACTTGCTTGGGTCTGTTCTTTGTTTGTGGTTATTTCATCACTGATAGTGGTTTTGATATTGAGATTGACATGTCATGGATTTATCTCTTAGATTTTTTGGGTTCGTTCTCTTGTGACGGTTCACTATTTTTTTTTGGTGTCGAGATTGGAAGCTCCTTTATTATCATGATTTGATTATTGTCTTTTGTGGAGTTAGACTAATAGAAGCAGGTGGCCTTTCCTGTGATATCTTCTTAAGTCTGAAAATTGGAAATTTATTATCTTGAGTTGTTAATTTTCTTGTGGTATTTTTGACTTGGACCTTGGTTTTGAGGTTGGTATTTTTCTTCTTTGGTGTTGTGATCCATGGGTGGATTAAGTGATGATTGTCCTACTTGGCTGGATTTAGGAAAAATTCCTATTTTAGAGTTTGTTTGGCTTAATGAGGCTTGGTCTAGTGTTTCTCCTCGATGATAGGTGCCTATGTCTATTCTTCGCCAAAATGGAGTGTTGGATTAGTTAGTTCCAACTTAAGTCGCACCTCTCTGATTTGCTAGAGCTTTTGTTTCTACTATTGTGGTATGCAACCTAGGGGATTTTTGAGTATGCTTTCATAGTTTATGTGCCTCAAACAATTATGGAATAGGTTATGTGTATCTCTAGCCACCGATTCATCATTTGGCATTATTTCTATTCTATGGTTATAGTTTGTGTCCTTTAGCTGTTATAGAGTTGGTGCTTTGTGTTTTCGGTCAATGGTTACCCTGTGGTGGTTTTTGTTCTTTAGTGGTATCTCAATTTTGGCTTGGTATGAGCTAGCTTGGAGATGTTTGGTTTGGATACTAAAGTCAAATTGAATGGTTGGCAAAGATATAGGCTTATTGGTTCAGTTTTGACTTGACGCCTTGGAATGAAAATTTGGAAGTCATGATTGATTTAGAGTATGAGTGCCAACCTATCTTCAGATTCGATTAGAAGTTCAAATCGAGCGATTTAGCCTTGGTATTAATATCTCAGCTTTGAATAGTAGAGATTGTGTACGACCTTCATTTCAGACTTGTTTCAGTTCGAATTATATTTATAGGCTGGTTGAGCCATTTTTATCATTGCCTATTCGGTCTTTTCAATTTTAGATGGATTATAGTTTATAAGTGTTTAGATGGTAGTCCATGGAACTATCATTGGTTCCATCAGCTTTGACCTCGATTTTCTAATTTTCTTTGGGAATTATGGATGATATACTTAGTGGGGGTAATATACCCAAGTTGGGTTCAATATGGCTCATTTTCGATTGATGGGACATCCTAGAGCGGGTCATATAGTGATGAGTTGTTGTGCTTTGTTCTTCTAAATTTATGGTTTACTACCATCTGGAGTAGTTGTAGGATTAGCATAGACTGTATTCCTTTATTATCTCTATTTGTGTGCCCAGATAGCGCCATTTGGGCTTGTTCTCATATTTCCCTTATGGGTTTTTCAGTAGTTCAACCTTACTTCTTCGAGTTGTCTGTGATGAGATATTGTCGATGAGAATTAGGTTATTTTAATCTAGGTTTGGAAGAGGTAGCAGGTGGGAGATTGTAAGGGAAAGTTATATTTGGATTTGGAGTTGGCGGTATGATTCATGTCTTGGGTTGGTTTTGGCTCGGTTGGGCCTTTGTTGATTTGTGTGGTTATTGAGATGGTACCAGTGTGTTATGGTTCAAATTTGCATGTATTAGCCTTTTCGATTCAATTGTAGGCCAGTCAGTGGATAAAGTTATGTTTTTAACTATTTTAAAGTGAAATGAGAGTACTGGTTGAAAAGGGATACCTTTGGTGAAATCCCTTGCAAGTTTTATCTCTTCACGGAGGTAATCAGCGAAGTCATGCTCGGAGCATGCAAGTCCAATACCTCATCATTTTGAGCTTTTAAAATTCTTTCTATCTATTGACTTTTAAGGGAAAGTTCTTTTAGTAGTGAATATTGTAATGACCCTTCTGGTCATTTCTCATATTTCTACTAATCTTCACTGTTATGGCACCTCCATAGATGCTGCAAGTCATTTATCACTTGCTAGGACTGACAGTTTGGTTATCAGGCAGTTCGTTTGGCTCTTTGAACCAATTTCCTATTTCGATGTCCTCACTGGTTCTAAATGGCGACCGGGCAAACACATTAGTAAAATGTTCTCAGATATGAATTTCAACTTCGTCAACAAATCTTGAATATTGATTTTAGGATAAGTAGATCTTTGTTTAAGGTCCCAATGCACCCAAACTAATATTAACCTATTAGTTGCAAAGTTGGAAAATCGATAAATTAGGTGTGGGGCCCATATTTTGTGGAAATGACCATAGAATGAAAATCCGAGTTTTCCAATGCATTCAGACCATCTAATTTAGTGTGGTTACATAGTTCATTTGAGGGAATTGAATTCTTAATGAATCTCTAGGCTTACATGGAAAATTTTTCAAGTTAACTAATATTTGGTGAAATGAATGGTGATCACACTATGGCGATCGTGGCATGGTCATTTCAGACCAAGATCTAGTGATCCCCACATGTCTATACCTAAAGGGGTGTATAAATAGACCCCAAGGTCGCTATTTGGGGCATTTTCTCTTCACCCTTGAGAACAAAAAATCGTAAATGGGTATGTGTAATGCCCCAAAAAGGGTCCCGAGACACCACAATGTGCTCAAGACTACGAGTAGCCTTAAGTTAAACCTGTCCGCCTTCTATTAATTCTAAAGCCCATAATAGAGGAAGAATAGAGATAAAATCAAGGCTAAAATTCATAATTCTGTCTGAGCTAACCTAAAACTATCTGAAAAAATTAGACTTAAAAGTTTGGACAATCACGACTAGAAATCTGAATCATAACTAGCAGTCTAACAAGCCTCTACTTCTAATAACTAGAGAGCAACTGGGACAAACTCTCAGCTAACTCGAACTGTTTGAAAATACTAAATCAACTACTCTAGTAAGCTGAAGAACTAAATAAATGGGTCCCCAAACAATGAGGACTCACTAACTATCGGGATGTAGATGGAGATGGCCGAAATCACTCACGCTGCTGAAACTAAGCACCTGAACCTGAATTATAAGACAATGTAACACATAGACATATATGCTGATCAGTACATCTAGATTATACTGAGTATATGGGGTTGAATGACAAGTACAACAATATCTCAATATTATCGTAAATTAATATAGAAAGCATGCTGTGTGTAGATGACTCACATAAACTTGAATAACTGAAAGGACTCACTTTTATATCTGTAATTTGAAATCTGAAATCTCATAGCTAATATTAATTTTAAAACAATATCTGAATACAATTATGAGCCTTTACACATAGTTTCTAAAAGTTTTTCTATTAGGATTATACTATTATGAAATCTATAATCTGTATGGGGGTTCTTCTAACCGACATACACTATGTGAGCTATCAATGTGTCCAACGTCTAGTTCCCTTATGGAAAAAACTCACGTTGGGAGAAGTTTCATACTCTTTCCAAGGAGTATAACCTAATCAAAGTGAATCATAACTTTATTTGTCATTCTTATAGAAATGGGAATAATTTTATAATCTGAACCTATGTTGACTCATAGTTCTGGGGCATGAGAACATACTCAACTCGTTGTTAAATAAAACTTCCTTTAATCTGTATGCTCATTCTGTTGGAATTCCACTTTAAGACTAGTTAAATGGTTTATAATGAAAACCAACAGTATATCGATTAATTAAAATTGTAAAGTGGATTCCATATCTAAGCTAAGATTAAAAGATAAAATCTTTATCAAAATTTGAAAATAACTAATCATAAGATGCTTAAAGCATAGTAATTCGTGAAATAATAACATACAAATTAAGGTTTAACAACCCATGCATAAAACTCATGTCAAAACATCATAATGTTCATGTTTGATAGTGTAATTGTTGATAATTCAATTAAAAATCTAGAAATTACTGCAATACACATAAATATACTAAAGAATACGTGCAATTCAACATCAACATTACTTGAAATCTCATAATCTTAAATTAGTAATAAGTGGGCATAAACCCTAAACTGAAATTCATATAACTTCATATAAAAATCAACTTTAAAACTAGTTTTTGGCACAAGTATGAAAGAATTATCCTTGTTGAAAAACCCCACCTACATTAATTGATGACTAGATGAAGAAACTTGAACTTTTATTTTCTAGTTGTGCTCTTGAAGATTGATTATTGATGTTCTTGAATTTGGAATCCCTAATTTTGGGTTATCCTGGAAAAAGAATGATGGAATTTGGAGTTCATGGGGATTAATATTTGAGTTCTAGGGTTTCGTTGGAGAGTAATTTTGATGAAAATATGCATATCATGACTAGAAAAGGTTAAATCTTGTGTTTTACATAATTTGGGGGCCTGGGAAAATATTAGATTACCCTTTGTAAAAATTAGTTCTGAACTAGAAATCTAAATTTTAGGCCTTAGCGCGACATGCCACAATTGTGGTGGCTCGTTGGAAAAAGGACAACTGCCATTTTAGCCTCTGGCATGACATGGCATAATTGCATTGCGTCACTAGGAAAAGGACGAGTGTCAATTTTTACTCCACGACGAAGCGATGTCTGTCCTATTGAGAATTTTGATATGATACAGGCCAATCGCAGTGAGCTACTGGAAAGGGATGAACCAGAATTGGAGCTTCATCGCGACGTGGGCTAATTCTGGTGCTACACTAAAAATTGCAAAAAATGCAATCCTGTATCTTACCACACCACAGTACTTATCGAGATGCCATACTTTTACTAAAATCTCCTTAAACCGAATTTGCCAGTCGATGTTTTCATACGAATATTATTGAATAACCTTTCAAACTATATAAAGATTTCCTAAAATGGATAAGTTTCGGATATAAGCGAGCACGTTTGAAACTATAAAACGGTGGCCAGGATGTGAACAATAAATATGCAGGAAAATATTGAGGCCTGCCAGTTTTTGGGTCAACTTTGAACGGTCATAACTCCCTCAATATAATGAACTGGGTGAGTTACCACCGATCAAAAGAAATATCTTTGAGTCTTATTTCCAATTCAATTGGTTTAATCCAAATCCAACATCTTAGTAAGGAGTTATACTCGTTTTACTTCAGCCTCTCAAAACAGATTATGGGAACAGTAAATTGCAGGAAAATACTGAGGCCTGCCAGTTTTTGGGTCAACTTTGAACGGTTATAACTCCCTCAATATAATCAACTGAGTGAGATACCATATATAAAAAGAAATATCTTTGAGTCTTATTTCCCATGCAATTGGTTTCATCCAAATCCAACACCTGAGAAAGGCGTTATACTCGTTTTACTTCAGTCACTCAAAACAGATTTTTATGGTCAACTTCAAATGATCATAACTCCTTTTACAGGACGAACTGGGTGTCCTACTTTATATGAAATGAAATAATTTTGGATAATATTTCCAATGATACCAATTTCACCCAAATGCGATATCGGATCAAAGGTTTATGGCCTATCTACTTCAGCTTGTCAAAACAGTCCACCGGAGGACATATTTGACATTATTTAAATTTTAAAGTCACTTTGGTCATTTCCTATGATATTACAGACGGAAATATGTGTATATATACATTTATATGAGTTCAAAAACTCATATTCATCATCAATCATAGGAAAGAACAAACCGTAGCCTAATTTCAACTCTAATTATCTTGTGATTCAACCGTGGAAAGTCCAAATTGATTCCGTAGTTGTGTTCACCGTCTCAAGGGCTTCGAGAAGCACCCCTTATTTGTCCCAACAGGACTTCAAAACCAAAAGGGCCATTTTACGGTAAGGATGTAAATTATGTTGGTGTTATTTATATGTATATGTATATACGTATATATGCATGTGAGCATAAGAAGTATGTTATTTGATTGTTGTTGAAAGATGATTGGGAAATGATGTTGGATTATTCTTGTGCATGGTTGGATTATGTTGAATTGTGATGGGATTTGGTATTGATGATGTGTATTGAAATGATTATATATATATATATATATATATATACACACACACATAAACCTATTGTTCAAGTTGGTTTTTGGAATGTTTTGCAAATATTGGTTGTATGGAATTATGGAAGAGAATTGTGGTGTTGGGTTGATAATACTAGATGCCAATCATTTCATTGTATATAAGTGATTTGTAAAGGCGAGAAGTTGTGTTGAATTGGTATCCGAATCTACAAAGAGGTATGTAAAGCATACTCTAACGATGTTCTTTGGCATGAAAACACCAATGTTCCATCAAGTAAGATTCCGAGGTTGTCCAAAAACACGTATTGTTCTACATTACCAACGAAGTTGTTTCCATTCTATAAAGTGTCAAAATGTTTCATTGATATACCAAAAGGCTCCTATTTCATTGTTGTGATATTGATGATTCTGAAATACATTGTTGATGTACCAATGAGTCTTTATTATGTCGTTATTGTATAGAAGGTCTATTACTTGATTCCTATTGATGTATCATTGTTCCAAAGGTACTATATTGGCATAACCACTAATGTAATAATCTCAAAAGCTTTTGAACTAAGTTATTGTAAAAATCTCTTATGTGTTACTTGATATACGTGTTGGTGGTATCCCAGGGGCATAAGCCTAGCATGGGTCGATCCCTATTTATGTGTTTATGGGTGGTATCCCAGGGGAATAAGCCTAGCATGGGTCGATCCCTATTGATATGTACTGGGGGCAACCAAATGGTCACAGTACGGTATGGTATTAATTATTGTTAGGTGGTTGGAGGTTCGGGAGGAGGAGGTAATGGCGAATGATAATTGTAAAGAAATAAATGAACGAATGTATACCGTTCCACAAATATGTTTGAATTCAAGAACCCAATTCAGATTAATGATAATGTTCATGGTCCTAAAAGTGTTTATGAAGTGTGGTTCACTTCTATTATGATTTATTCACTTGTGTCTGATTTTCTTGATCCCCCATATCACATATGATTATTTACAGCTTTACATACTCAGTACATATTTCGTACTGACGTCCCTCATGGGGGACCTATATTTCATGCTACAGGCACAGGTACCTCAGCTCATACACCGCACAAGTAGGAGCCAGGTCATACAACTGTTGTTGGTAAGCTCCAGTTTACTTCAGAGCTTTTTGAGTTGGTTCCTTATATTTTGTTATTGTACAGGAGTCATGTGTGGGCGGGGGTTCGTCCCGACCCTAGTTATGTCATGTATATCCTAGAGGCTTTGTAGACATAAGGAAGGGTAAAGTCATGGAAGTTTATATACTGATGTTATATTCGTATATGTGGTGGCCCCGACGGCCAAGTATTATAAATATATATGTATATATTTATGCGTGTTATGCTGATAAAGGTAATTAGACCCTTTTATGTGAAGCGAAGTGCTGCCCAAATTTTTGGTGACATGTAAGTGAAAGTACAGCTATTTGAATGGGTTCTCCCAGGCCTTCTCGGCTTCGGGTGCCAGTCCGGCCCGATGGGATTTTGGGGCATGACAAAAGTGGTATTAGAGCGGTTCGTCCTAGTGAGTCTACAAAGTCGTGTCTACGTAGAGTCTTGTTTATCGGTGTGTTGTGGACTACACCTATAAACAGGAGGCTATGGACATTTAGGAATTGCTTCTTTTCTTCATGTCTTAGATCGTGCGATAGAACTTATATTGTATATGAAGTCATAGTTGACCACTGAATCAGTTTGTTTCTCTTATTATAATAATGATGCCGGTTACTGAAAGCAAGAATACCCGTAATAAAGTAGATGTGGCTGCCAGAGAGGGGACTAGTAAGTCACCCACTATACCAGCTAATCAAAGTGAGGCTCCAGCTGAGCATGCATCAGAAACTTCCCCCAGTCAAGAAGAAATAAGGGGGAGGAGAACTATATCCCCAGAGCCACCTATTAATGTTGTTGATCAAGATCTTAGAAATGCAGTGCAACTTTTGACTCGTATAGTTGCTGGGCAAGTCCAAGGGCAAGCCATTCCTGTCGCGGGTTCTAGCGGTACTGATAGGGAGGCTAGTCTTCGGACGTAACATTTTCTTAAGATGGATCCGCCTACTTTTATCGGATCCGATCTTAATGAAGATCCGCAGGACTTTATTGATCAGATCCAAAGGGACCTAGAGGTGATGCATGTATCGGCCAGAGAGACAGTGGAGTTAGCCGCGTATAGATTCAAAGGTAAGACTATATATTGGTATGAAGACTGGAAACAGTCGAGGGGCATTAATTCACCCCCATCTACTTGGAAAGAGTTCAAAGAGGCATTTATTGATCATTATCTTTCATATGAGACTCGTCAGGCCCGTGCAGATCAGTTCTTAAATCTTTGAAAGGGTAATACAAGTGTGAGTGAGTATAGTCTTTGATTTAATTCCTTGTCCAGATATGCTCCTAATGTTATAGCTACTATGGATAACAGAGTTCATCTGTATGTGAACTGATTGGATCCGTATTTGGTTAGGGATTGTACCATTGCTGCACTGAATAAAGATATGGATATAGCTAGGATCCAAGCATTTGCACAAAAAATGGAAGATCAGAGGCAAAGAAGAAGAACACAGGAATTTGAAAGCGGATCTTCTAAGAGGGCCAGATCTACAGGGCAGTTTATGTCTCCATAGGGAGGTTTTAGACCTCAATTTTCTGCTAGACCACCTAGGCCATTATTTTCTTATTCTGCAGCTAGTGCTCCACCACAACATCAGGGGTTCATAGGTAGTCAATTTGGGCAAAGAAGTGAGGGTCATAGTTCGCGATCTGTGGGTTATCATGGGCAAGGATATATGATCCAACTGAGACCTCCTCGAGAGCCATGCAATAAATGTGGAAGGCATCATATGGGCTTATGTTGAATGGGAACAAATGTTTGTTATTAGTGAGGTATGATGGGGCATATGATGAGAGAATGCCCACGAAGGGACACAGGTGGTATAGCACGACCTTCGGGATCAGCTGTTGCATCATCGTCACCGGTATCCTATTCTGGTAGAGACGCACGACCCGTGGGTCACGCTAGAAATGAAACAAGAGTCGCTAGTTATAGTGGGACTCAGAATCGCACTTATGCTTTAGCAGATCGACAGAATCTAGAGGCTTCTCCAGATATGGTTACTGGTATGTTATCCATATTTTCATTTGATGTATATGCTCTAATTGATCCAGGTTCTACATTATCATATGTTACTCCTTTGGTTGCTGGAAAGTTCAAAAGAACCCCCCAATTCTTAGATAAGCCGTTGGAAGTGTCTACCCCGGTTGGGGAATCTATTATTGCTAGAAGAGTTTATAAAGATTGTGTAGTAACTGTGTGTGGTAGAGACACGATGGCCAATCTCGTGGAACTAGAAATGTTAGATTTTGATGTTATAATGGGTATGGATTGGTTGGCGTCTTGCTATGCCCAAATTGACTGTTGTACAAAAAAGATGTATTTACATTTTCCTAATGAAGCAGTTATTGAATGGCAAGGTAAGATTGGCGCACCAAGAGGTAGATTTACTTCTTATTTCAAAGAAAGAAAAATGATTTTCAAGGGATACCTATATCATTTAGTTAGAGTAAGGGATACAGAAGCGGAGCCACCAACTCTTCACATTATTCCGGTGGTAAATCAATTTCCTGATGTATTTCCTGAAGATCTTCCAGGTTTGCCTCCTGAATGAGAAGTAGAGTTTGGTATTGATGTAATACCAGGCACCCAACCAATATCCATTCCTCCATATAGAATGTACCCAGGTGAATTGTGAGAATTGAAAGAGCAATTGAAAGATTTGCTAAAGAAGGGATTCATAAGGCCTAGTATGTCCCCCTGGGGAGCACCAGTGTTATTTGTGCGCAAAAAGGATGGCTCGCTGAGGATGTGTATTGATTATCGGCAATTGAATAAGGTGACTATTAAGAATAAATATCCTCTCCCATGAATTGGTGATTTATTTGATCAGTTACACGGTGCCAAGTGCTTTTCTAAGATTGATTTGAGGTCAGGTTACCACCAAGTAAGGGTCAAAGAAAAAGATATACCCAAAACAGCTTTCCGAATAAGGTATGGTCATTATGAGTTTCTAGTTATGTCATTTGGACTAACAAATGCACCTGCAGCTTTTATGGATTTGATGAATAGGGTTTTTAAGCCATTCCTGGATGTATTTGTGATAGTTTTTATAGGTGATATTCTAGTTTATTCTAGATCAGAAGAGGACCATGCTAATCACTTACAAAAGACATTGCAGACTCTTCCTGATTGTAAGCTTTATGCAAAGTTCTCTAAATGTGAGTTTTGGTTAAAGTCTGTAGCATTTTTGGGTCATATCGTATCTAGTGAAGGGATAAAAGTTGATGCTCAAAAGATAGAAGCTGTGAAGAACTGGCCAAGGCCCACAACGTCGATGGAGATTCGTAGTTTTCTCGGGTTAGCCGGTTATTATAGGAGGTTTGTTAAAGACTTTTCTTCCATTTCAGCACCCTTAACCAAGCTAACCCATAAAGCATCCAAATTCCAATGGAATGATACGTGTGAGGAGAGTTTCCAAGAATTGAAAAATAAGTTGACTTCTACACCTGTGTTGGTACTTCCATAAGGTACAAAATGGTATACAGTGTATTGTGATGCTTCTAGAATTAGTTTAGGATGTGTATTGATGCAGCATGGTAAGGTAATAGCATATGCTTCTAGACAATTGCGGCCACATGAGAAAAATTATCCTACACATGATCTTGAGCTGACAGCAGTTATCTTTGCTTTAAAAATATGGCGCCACTATTTATATGGGGTTCATGTTGATATATATACTGATCACAAGAGCTTACAATATATTTTCAGTCAGAAGTATCTAAATCTGAGGCAGCGAAGGTGGATAGAACTATTAAAAGATTATGATGTCGATATTTTGTATCATCCAGGGAAAGCGAATATAGTAGCTGATGCGTTAAGTCATAAAGCTATGATGATGCCTATATAAAGGCAAGGGATGGTTAAAGATCCTCACCAGTTAGCTAGTTTTGGAGTTCGCCTTCTTGAAACTTTGGACAAAGAGCTTATCGTACATAATGCTGCGGAATCATCATTAGTAGATGAAGTGAAAGAGAAGCAGTATGCAAACCCTATTTTATTTCAACTTAAGGAGAATGTTCAGAGTGGTGCAACCAAGGAATTTGATATTACACAAGAAGGAGTACTTCAGTACCAAAACCGATTGTGTGTGCCGGATGTAGACGGGCTAAGAAAGAAGATTATGACAGAGGCACATTTTTTAAGGTATTCCATTCATCCAGGATCAACCAAAATGTATCAAGATTTGAAAGATATGTATTGGTGGAATGACATGAAAAGGAACATCGCAGAATTTGTAGGTGAATGTCCAAATTGCCAACGAGTTAAATTGGAACATCAAAAGCCCGGAGGCTATATGCAATGCATAGATCTTCAAATTTGGAAGTGGGACATGATCAACATGGATTTTGTTACAGGTTTGCCTCGTATATCTCATAAATTTGATTCTATATGGGTGATTGTGGATAGGCTTACTAAATCCGCACATTTCTTACCCGTTAAGACCACTTACACAGTTGAAGAATATTCGAAGCCGTATATTAAAGAAATAGTCTGATTACATGGAGTGCCAACTTCTATTATATCGGATCGGGGAACTCAATTTACTATGAACTTTTGGAAGTCTTTCCAACGGAGTTTGGGAACACAAGTGAATCTGAGTACAGCTTTTCATCCTCAGATGGATGGACAAGCAGAGAGCACCATTCAAACACTTGAAGATATGCTACGAGCATGTGTTATCATTCAAGTATCAGAATGGCACCATATGAAGCTTTATATGAGAGGAAGTGTAGATCACCAATAGGATGGTTTGAAACGGGTGAAACTCTTATGTTCGGACCGGATCTTGTGTATCAAGCCATTGAAAAAGTCAAGGTGATTCAGCAACGGTTGAAAACAGTTCAAAGTCGACACAAGTCATATGCGGATAGTAAAAGAAGAGGGCTAGAGTTTTCGTTAGGCGATTGGGTATTTTTGAAGGTATCACCAATGAAAGGGGTGATAAGATTTGGCAAGAAAGGAAAGTTGAGTCCATTATATATAGGTCTGTATAAGATTATTCGAAGATGTGGGCAAGTTGCTTATGAATTAGAGCTACCCCAGGAACTCTCATCAGTGCATCCAGTATTTCATGTATCGATGCTTTGAAAGTGCATCGGAGATTCGTCCCTTATTACTTCTACTGAAGATGTGCAAGTAACAGAAGATCTTACCTATGAGGAGATGCCTATTGATATATTAGATCGTTAAGTTAAGAATACGAGAAATAAAGAAGTAGCATCGGTGAATGTACTTTGGAGAAATCAACAAAGGGAAGAGATTACATAGGAAGCAGAGGGAGCAATGAAATTGAAATACCCTTATTTGTTCAAAGATGAAAAAGAAGTGCAAGGAGTGGAGCTGGGACACTAACAAGTAAGTTTTACATATGCATAACATCTATATGATGACGTGAATATCAATTATGAATTCGAACTTGTTTCGGCTAAATAACTATATTCACATTTGAGGACGAATGTTCTTAAGGGGGGAAGGATGTAACATCCCGTACTTAATTACGTGCATCAGCCATTGTTATATGTGTTGGAGTATATTTATTGATCCTAAGTTAGGTATATATGAGATTAAGTATGAGTATTGATTATTTTGAGATGGTTTCAAGTGTATAGTATGATTATATGTGTATAGGAATCGACCTTATTTATACCAGAATTTGCCCGTCGATGTTTCCATATGAAGATTATTGAATAAGCTTTCCAACTATATAAAGATTTCCAAAAACGGATAAGTTTCAGATATAAGCGAGCACGTTCAAAACTATAAAACAGTGGCCGGGACGTGAACAGTAAATGTGCAGGAAAATATTGAGGCCTGACAGTTTTTGGGTCAACTTTGAACGGTCATAACTCCCTCAATATAATGAACTGGGCGAGATACCACCTATCAAAAGAAATATCTTTGAGTATTATTTCCAATACAATTGGTTTAATCCAAATCCAAAAACTTAGTAAGGAGTTATACGCGTTTTACGTCAGTCTCTCAATACAGATTATGTGAACAGTAAATGTGCAGGAAAATACTGAGGCCTGCCAGTTTTTGGGTCAACTTTGAACGGTTATAACTCCCTCAATATAATGAAATGGTCGAGATACCACCTATCAAAAGAAATATATTTGAGTCTTCTTTCCCATGCAATTTGTTTCATCCAAATCCAACACCTGAGTAAGGAGTTATACTCATTTTACTTCAGCCTCTCAAAACAGATTTTTAGGGTTAACTTCAAATGATCATAACTCCTTGTACAGGATGAAATGGGTGTCCTACTTTATATGAAATGAAATAATTTTGGATTATATTTCCAATGATACCAATTTCACCCAAATACGATATCGGATCAAAACTTTATGGCCTATCTACTTCAGCTTGTCAAAACAGTCCACCGGAGGACATAATTGACATTATTTAAATTTTAAAGGCACTTTGGTCATTTCCAATGATATTACGGACGGAAATATGTGTATATATACATTTATATGAGTTCAAAAACTCATATTCATCATCAATAATAGGAAAGAACAAACCGTAGCCTAATTTCAACTCTAATTATCTTGTGATTCAACCGTGGAAAGTCCAAATTGATTCCGTAGTTGTGTTCACCCTCTCAAGGGCTTCGAGAAGGACCCCTTATTTGTGCCAACAGGATTTCAAAACCAAAAGGGACATTTTATGGTAAGGATGTAAATTATGTTGGTGTTATTTATATGGATATGTATATACATATATATGCATGTGAGCATAAGAAGTATGTCGGATTATTCTTGTACATGGTTGGATTATGTTGAATTTTGAAGGGATTTGGTATTGATGATGTGTATTGAAATGATGATTATATATATATATATATATACACACACATAAACCTATTGTTCAAGTTGGTTTTTGAAATGTTTTGCAAATATTGGTTGTATGGAATTATGAAAGAGAATTGTGGTGTTGGGTTGCTAATACTAGATGCCAAACATTTTCATTGTAGATAAGTGATTTGTAAAGGCATGAAGTTGTATTGAATTGGTATCCGAATCTACAACGACGTATGTAAAGCATACTCTAACGATATTTTTTGGCATGAAAACACCAATGTTCCATCAAGTAAGATTCCGAGGTTGTCCAAAAACACGTATTGTTCTACGTTACCAACGAAGTTGTTTCCATTCTATAAAGTGTCAAAATGTTTCATTGATATACCAAAAGGCTCCTATTTCATTGTTGTGATATTGATGATTCTGAAACACATTGTTGATGTACCAATGAGTCTTTATTACGTCGTTATTGTATAGAAGGTCTATTACTTGATTCGTATTGATGTATCATTGTTCCAAAGGTACTATATTGGCATAAACACTAATGTAATAATCTCAAAAGCTTTTGAACTAAGTTATTGGAAAAATTTCTTATGTGTGGGTGGTATCCCAGGGGCATAAGCCTAGCATGGGTCGATCCCTATTTATGTGTTTATGGGTGGTATCCCAGGGGCATAAGCCTAGCATGGGTCGATCCCAATTGATATGTACTAGGGGCAGCCTAATGGTCACAGTACGGTACAGTATTGATTATTGTTAGGTGGTTGGAGGTTCGGGAGGAGGAGGTAATGGCGAATGATAATTGTATAGAATCAAATGAACGAATGTATACCGTTCCACAAATGTGTTTGAATTCAAGAACCCAATTCAGATTAATGATAATGTTCATGGTCCTAAAAGTGTTTATGAAGTGTGGTTCACTTCTATTATGATTTATTCACTTGTGTCTGATATTCTTGATCCCCCATACCACATATGATTATTTACAGCTTTACATACTCAGTACATATTTCGTATTGACGTCCCTCACGGGGTACCTGCATTTCATGCTGCAGGCACAGGTACAAGTAAGAGCCAGGTCATACAGCTGTTGTTGGTGAGCTCTAGTTTGCTTCGGAGCTTTTCGAGTTGGTTCCTTATATTTTGTTATTGTACAGGAGTCATGTGTGGGCGAGGGTTCGTCCCGACCCTAGTTATGTCATGTATATACTAGAGGCTTTGTAGACATAAGGAAGGGTAAAGTCATGGAAGTTTATATAGTGATGTTATATTCGTATATGTGGTGGTCCCGACGGCCAAGTATTATAAATATATATATATTTGTGCGTGTTGTGCTTATACAGGTAATTAGACCCATTTATGTGCAGCGAAGTTCTGCCGAAATTTTTGGTGACATATAAGTGAAAGTACAGGTATTTGAACGAGTTCTCCCAGGCCTTCTCGGTTTTGGGTGCTAGTCCGGCCCGATGGAATTTTGGGGTGTGACAAAAGTAGTGTAGAGATGGCGATATGTAACACCTGCATTCACTTAGTCAAATCCCACATCGGTAGTGAAGGGGAAAGAAGTGTGCCTTATAAGTGTATGGATACCTTCCTTGTATGTGACGCATTTTAAAATAGTGAGGGGCCGAGGCTCCAAAGTGGACAATTTCGCATGTGCCGGTGAGCTTGGGTTGTTACAAATGGTATCAGAGCCAGCGCCGGTGCCGGTGGTGGGGCAAACCTCAACGAGGACGCTGAGTCCCTACGGGGGGTGAGTGTAGGGATGGCGATACGTAACGCCTGCAGTCACTTAGGCAAATCCCACATCGGTAGTGAAGGGGAATGAAGTGTGCCTTATAGGTGCATGGATACCTTCCATGTATGTGACGCATTTTAAAACCGTGAGTGGCCGAAGCTCCACAGCAGATAATTTCGCATGTGCTGGTGAGCTTGGGCTGTTACAGGTGGAGTCACTGGAGCAGATACAGAGGTATGCCAAATTCGTGAAGGACCTTTTGACAAAGAAGCGGGCAGTAAGATATCAACTGGCAGATAATGTTCATCATTGCAGTGCAATTGCCATGAGATCTTTAGTACAGAAGAAGGCAGATCCCGGTGCTTTCACTATTCCTTGCACGGTTGGATCTTTGGATTTTTCTATGGCGTTGTCCAATTTGGGGGCTAGCATCAATTTGATGCCGCTATCCATTTATATACAGTTGGGGTTGGTCGATCCTGCACCAACCAATATGCAACTCGTGATGGCAGATAGGTCGGTTAAATGACCTGTTGGTATCTTATATGATGTACTGGTGAAGGTTTCTACCTTCATTTTCCTGCAGACTTTGTTATTTTGGATTGTGAGGTGGATTCTAAAGTTCCCATAATCTTGGGTCGTCCTTTCTTCGCAATAGGAAGTGTGCTTATTGATTTATAAGCCAATGATCTTTTATTTTGGATGAATGCCGAAGTGGTCCATTTTGATGTATGCAAAGCAATGAAGTAGCACAAAGATATGAATATGTTCTCTGTAGCTTATGTTTATTATGAGGATGAGAAAGAAGTATCTGTAGAGAAGCAGCTTACTGTTGAACCATTGGCTGCCGTACTTTTCAACTTTGAGCGTGAGGATGTTGAAGAATATGAAGAAACCATCTGTGCTCTAACAGGAATGGGTTCATATTCTCATGCTCCTAAGAAGGTTGACCTTGATCTTAAGAATCGACCTTCACCACCAGCGAAACCATCCATTGAAGAGCCACCAGTGCTAGAATTGAAAGAGCTCCCCAGTCATGTAAAGTATGCATTCTTGGGAAATGGAAATAGACTTCCGATTATTGTTGCGGCTGATTTAGGTGAGAAGCAAGTAGTGGCTCTCATCTCTGTTCTGAAGAGGTATAAGAGAGCCATTGGTTGGACTATTGCTGATATAGTTGGTATCCCTCCTGGGATATGTATGCACAAGATTTAGCTTAAGGAAGATTGCGTGCCCACAATTGAGCATCAACGTCATTTGAATCTACCTATGCAAGAGGTGGTGAAGAAAGAAATTATTAAGTGGTTAGATGCAGGGGTGGTGTACCCAATCTCAGATAGTAAATGAGTGAGTCCGGTACAATGTGTTCCCAAAAAAAGGGGTTTGACAGTAGTCGCAAACGAAAAGAATGAGATAATTCCACTCAAACCGGTCACAAGGTGGAGAGTATGCATGGACTACCAGAAGCTGAATTCGTGGACGCTAAAGGATCACTTCCCAATGCCATTCATGGATCAAATGCTTGATCGATTGGTAGGGAAGGGATGGTTTTGTTTCTTAGATGGTTATTCCGGATATAATCAGATTTGCATTGCCTTTGAAGATAAGGAGAAGACTATTTTTACATGTTCGTATGGTATGTTTGCCTTTAAACGAATGCCATTTGGGCTATGCAACGCACCTGCCACTTTTCAGCGTTGTATGATGTCCATTTTCTCTGATATAGTTGAAGACACCTTAGAGGTGTTTATGGAAGAATTTTCAGTTGTAGGCGAGTCCTTTGAATGATGCTTGGCAAATCTGAGTATTGCTTTCCAGCGATGTATTGAATTTAACCTGGTGCTAAATTGGGAGAAGTATCGCTTTATGGTTAAAAAAGGCCTTGTTCTAGGGCATAAAGTCTCTGAAAGGGGAATTGAGATTGATCGAGCCAAGATTGAAGTTATTGAGAAGCTTCCACCTCTAATTTCTGTAAAGGGGGTTTGTAGTTTTCTCGGTCATGCAGGTTTTAATCGAAGGTTTATTAAAGACTTCTCCAAGATTTCTGGCCCATTATGCAAACTTTTGGAGAAGGAGGCAAAATTTGACTTTGGTGAAGAAGATGTGATTAATGTCAGAGGCATGGCGCTATCTCAAATCACCATGAGATGCCCATGTATAAAATGCTTGAGGTAGCGTTATTTGATGTCTGGGGCATTGATTTCATGGGCCCATTTGTGAGTTCGTTTGGGATGAAATATATCCTAGTTTCTGTGGACTATGTATCCAAATGGGTCAAAGCAGTCGTTCTAGCTGATAATGAAGGTAAGCGTGTTATAGCATTCTTAAAGAGAAATATCGTCTCCCATTTTGGTGTACCATGTACCATCATAAGCGATGGAGGATCACACTTTTGCAACAAGCTATTCAGAGCTGTATTGGTGAAATATGGGGTTAAGCAACATAAGGTAGCTACACCTTATCACCCACAAACTAGTGGATAGGTAGACGTTTCTAATCTGGAGATCAAGCTGATACTTGCTAAGGCTGTGAATTCCAGTAGGAAAGATTGGTCCAAAAAGCTGGACGATGCCTTATGGGCATATAGGATTGTGTTTAAGACACCAATTGGCATGTCACCATATTAGCTAGTTTATGGGAAGGCTTGTCACTTGCCAATTGAGTTAGAACATAAAGCACTGTGGGTACTGAAGCGGCTTAACCTGAATTGGGATGATGCTACTAATCTGAGATTGAAACAGCTGAATGAGATGGATGAATTCCGTCTACATGCGTATGAATGAGCAGATCTCCCTAAGGAAAGGATGAAAAAGTACCATGATAGGAGGATTATCTAACAGAACTTTCAGAAGGGTGATTTGGTACTTCTTTTCAACTCCAAACTGAAGCTATTTCTAGGTAAGTTGGAGTCTAAATGGTCTGGTCCATTCAGAATTAGCCAAGTCTACTCATCTGGAGTAGTAGAGTTAGAAAACAATGATAGTGGTGTCTTTAAGGTGAATGGCCAAAGAGTAAAGCCATATATCGGTCCACCCGACTCGATAAAATGTACAACCACCATATATCTCGATGAAGTGTGAGTAATCTAGATAACTATGTCGTGTTGCGACAATAAATCAAGCGCTACATGGGAGGTAACCCATCATTTTTAATCATTTTGTTTTACTAGGATTTTGTTTTTTATAAAGAAAAGTTCAGAAAGAAGAGTCGAGCCGCGACCAAAAAGAAGGCGCTTGGTGGGAGGCAACCCATCCTTCTAATCATTTTTGTTGTATTTGATTTAGTGTAGGTGCAAGACGTATAAAGGAGGATATTAGTCCCAAATTTTGATTTGAAAGCCATCCATGATAAAGGTGGTAAGTTAGGAATGATGGAGCAAAGGATATCGTCTAGGAATTGCCTATGCCAATCTAGGCAACGGACAAGGCATTGCCTATGCCAATATAGGCAATGCTATAGGCATTGCCTATGCCATTGCCTATGCTCACTGCCACACATAGGCAATGGGCAAGGCACAACCAATGCCAATCTAGGCAATAGGCAAGGCGGCGCCTATGCTAATCTAGGCAATACCATAGGCGCCTCCTATGCTAGCATAGGCAAAGCAAAAGGCGCCGCCTACTTATACTTTTTTGCCTCCTTACCCGATTGGAAATGGATCAAAACTGACCCATGGCTAATTATTTAAATAGATCCTCAACCTTAGATCACAATACCATTGTTTGCTCAACCTAGGCGCCGCACAAGCTCTAATATTCTCTCCAAGTTTTACTTTTTTCTCATCTTATCTTGCAAGCTCATCTTCTTGATCCATCATAACGTAAGTTATTCTTTTATATTTCGTAATTGTTAAAATGCTACGTTTATAATGATTTATTAGATTTTGAAGTGGTGTTTGTTGATAAGAATATGATTGGTTTGTTATGATGAATCTCGTTGAGTGAGAGGATTCGTGTGGGTGTTCTTGACTTTACTTCGACTTGTATTTGATTGGTATTCAATGTCATATTTATATGGAATTGAAATTGTGATGTTAATGCATAATCTTGAAAAGTTGTAAGCTTAAATATTTGAATAATTCATTCATCAAGATACTGATAATGATTGACCACAAACATAAGATGGTGTGATTATTTCTATGAAATAACCTGATATGATCTCTATGTGGTAGTCTTGTTCAAAAAGTACATTAATCCAATGAAATAAAGTTGGAATGGATAGTCAAGATTACATGAATGTATGACTGTGCTAAACATGTTGTTGGAACATACCGCTTAAATGTACGTCGATGAAATCTGAGCAATTGACATCACTCACTTAATTAGTCTGTGCCAACAAATTAAGTGTGGGGTGGTGCCATTACTGTTATTTTTTGATTATAGTGAATCCTCTGAGATGAAGCTAACATGACTCTATTGTGATCTCAGGTAGAATGGCCCCAAAAGGACGACAAGGAAAAGAAAAAGTGTCCACCTCAAAGAAAGGTCAGAAAAGGTCAAGAAAAGAGCAAGCTGAGTACTCCTCTCTGCAAGTGCCTCGACGTACTTTTGGAATCAAGTGGGTTCTAGAGGAGTGGTATAGGAGCAACAAAGTAAAAAAAATATGTTCACGTGGATTTGATGCAGAAGGAGAGTTTAGCAAAGAAAGACCCTCGAATTTTGGCTAAAATCATGGCACTGAATCTTGACTTCATTTTTTGACTTTTACGCCAATTGGTCACCAACGACTACCGGAAGTGAAGTAAATATTCGTTGCCAAAGCTTGCAATTAAATGCGGAGTTCTTCAACTCTTTTCTGGGCACTCCATCGGTGGATCCAGCGCCACTCAAGGAGATTTATCAAAGAGCTCCCTGCAGGGCCATCAGACATACATTTTGTGGCTCACGGTCCATGACCCGATGGATTCGTCACAAGGATAATGGTCGTCACAATACCTACCCCTATGCTTCCTTGAACAGAGAAGCTCGCATATGGTTGAGCATAGTCAACTCTTGCTTGATTCCTGGGACACAATACACTAAGATTACACGTGATCGAGTTTGCTTGGTGTATGATTTGATGACGAATATTCCCATCAAAATTGGTGCGATTATACGATTGTCCATGTGCAAGGCAAGGCTGCACAAATGGTCCCATTTCAGTTTTGGCAATTTGTTGACTGCGATCTTAAGGAAAGAGCATATTGAACAGGAACCCGCAGACCATAAGCTTCCACACAACCCGAAGAATATTGATCTGATGAAAATTAAAGAGCCTGAAACTGGTCAAGGCATCAACCTTACCACTGCTGAGAGACATGCTCGAGATGAAAGTTTTTTCCTCCATCTGTATGGCATGACTAGGTTTACCATGATGAATGGGGGTCATGTTCCGACTGATGCAGAGCTTCAGCAGTTGGACAATGACTACCCGCTTAATGAGAATGCGAGGGCCATGTGTGGAGTGGAGGTATATTTTGAGGAACCTCTCGATGATGACGTGCCGACTGGCGATAATCGCTGATTGTCAGACTCAGATATGGAGGACAAATCTGATGACGACGACTTTGATGATGATTACGACACAGGGGGTATGGCCCCAGACATAGAAAAGAAGTCCGACTAATTAGGTTTTCCTTATTTATTTCCACTGAGGGCAGTGTGTCCCATCTAAGTGTGGTGTGTGGGTATATGTCTGCTGTATTGTACTTCTTTGCCTACATTAATTCTTGTTTGTTTGAATTAGTCATAATTTGTTAGTTAGATTTTATATTGTCCATGAAATTATTCTGATAGACGGTATGGTATTATAATAAGAGTCTGTACTAAATCATTACTATTGAGACACTTAGGCTCTAAGTTGTGACTCACTGTGTGATAATTGTTGTTGTTTAATTCATTCATCTGTTGGGTCAAGAATCTATAATGCTCCCAATGAAGTTGACCATGTGCCTTATGTGCGTGAGGTTATTGTATATTCTGTGTTGTGACTGATGCTAGAACTTGCCTGGTATGTGTGTGAAGCGGAAGAAAGAGTGTGAGTTTAGGAGATGATTTAGGCATTTCTTTGCCAGCCCTAAAATTATTACCTTCTTTTTACCTACCTTTGTACATTGTCCTAGTGAACCCCCTTTGAGCCTTTAGCTATCTTCTTTGGCAACCTCATATGTAGCCTAATTCATTTTTGTTCAAGACCATAATTTTTATCCAAAAGCTCCTAAGCGCTTTAAATTGAAGAATCAAGTTGAGTAGAGAGTGGCTATCATAGGGATGCTTAATAAAAAAAATATATTTAAAAAATAAAAATATAAAAAAAATATAATAATAATATTTTTTGTTAATACAAAGTATTATTAACAAATAATAAAATAGTTGTGTTTATGATTGAATAACAAAATGGGTGAAAAAAGGGTTGGTAGATGAAAGGAAGGTAGAGTGGTTGTTAAGAGTTGGTGTAAATGACATATTGTAGTGTATTAAAGCGCTTAGGGAACATAATCACTATTTCTGGCCAAAATAGTCCTACTGTCCCTTAGCCTACATTACAACCTGTAAAGACCTATTTGATCCTAAGCTTAGCATTCTGATATTAGTATAGCATTACACTAAGGGCAAGCATATGGTCATCAGTTGCAATATAAGAATTCTTTTTGAGAGTGAGCCCAAGGACAGTCTTATACCCATGTTTTGAAAAATGCAAAACTATGAGTGATTATGGGTGATATCTTGTGAGAGCACACATGGTTGATGATTGTTGGGTAGTTTTATATAATTTTTTGTTACTTAACTTATGTATACGAATTGACCATCCTAATGAGTCTATGTTGGAGGTTTGAGTTGTTTCTAGTAGTGATCAAGAAACCTACTCTTTGTTAATAATTGTCGTGCATGTCTTGTTGAACATTTTGTGTTGCTATTGTGAAATTCTAGTTAGGTGTTTGCATGGATGTAATATTTTGTTCGAGGACAAACAAAGCTTTAAGTGTGGGGTGGTGATGTTGGGCGTATCTATACGTCTAAGCACCATAATTTACCTATGTTTTAGCTAAGTTTTGAGAATAAAATATTTAATTCTTGCACTTTTAGTCCATTTTCCTTTAAGTGAGCTGGCCTATGTGATTAGCATGTTTTTCAGGTACTAATGATGAAGAATTCAGTAATTTGTAGACCTGTGGGTAGCAAAGGAAAACTTCACATTAGAGAGAAGGCAACTTTTGGAGTGAAGGTGATGCATGGGAATTTTTTCCCGGGCAAACCCAGTATTTTTAAATACTTAGGGATGCAGTAGAAACTTAGTGGACAAGGATATTATTAAAAACCTTATTGCTGAATTTTTCAGTATTATTATTCATTATTCAATTTTCAGATTCTGTAATATTTTTGGAACAGAGAAAAACGGCAAAAGCTTGAGCAACGGAGAGAGAGAACGAAGTTCTCCCTTATTGATGCGAAATCATCCCCAACGCTAAGATTAGTCTAAGTTGTGGTATGATGATTATGTCTATTGTGATTTCCGTTGTATTCATGAGTAGCTAAACTTATCTGTTAGGGTTATGGAAACCTTGTAATATACTATCTATTGGTATGAGTTTGTGAATTTATGATATGTGATCCTACTTATATCATTACTCTCTTCGTTTTAATTGAATTCTCATTGTTGCAAACATAGGGAATGTGCCAGTATAACATTAACTTGTTTTATAGAAAAGTTAGATGTTTGGAAAAGAGAGTGTAACAAGAAAATAGGATTTTCAACCTCTATTTACACGTTAGTGCCTTAGCAGGATACACAGTCTAGGAGAATTCGTACCAATTGTTACAAACTTTAGGTTCGAGAGAGCTAAGGTGAAATACTCCTTGAAGGTTGAAAAACACTTGGATTTAGAATTAGAATACGAATCTCTATAAGTGCGTGCATGTCTAGATTCCACATTACTTATAGTTAATAGAGAAGTAGAAACTACAAGGTGGACATAACCCAAACTTATCATTCTCTGTGATTAAATCTTACTACACATAACACTCCATCGTTACTTTGACAATAATAGTTCACGCCTAAACCAAACCCCCTTTTTTCTTGGAATTTTCGACCAACAGTCTACTAATAATCGCAACAATTAGTGACCAGAGCATTCCCTATGGGATTCGACACCCAACCTTGTTGGGTTCTATATTTGACAGCGATCACTTACACTTTCTCACGATAGTTGTAATTTGGGCATATCACTCGACTGGAGTTATCAAGAAACTGACATGGGCTCTAGATAATAGCTCTATTGTCGGGTATAAATACCCCTAGGACTCGATGACATAAAAGTAAAGCATAATCATTCATTATCATCATTATTCGTTCATTCATCATTACAATTATTAAAGAATCTTTCCAATCATTCACACATCTCTTCAAGTAATTAGGAATCACAAACGTCTATTCATCGTCACAGTCGGCAGGGGGTCACTTCAAGCATCTCAGAATCATAATCATATAATAATGTAGGGGAAACATACTACTAGATCATACTCCATTCAACAAGGTTTTTCCTTAGGTATTGTATACCTATATCAGTCCTGACATGCGTTCAGATATCACATAGCTTGGGGAAACTTCTTACCATCACGTCACAACTTACTTGCTAACCACTTGACATGTATTAAAAATTTAGCATATATCAAATAGCACATAATCAGGGAAATTATAACCATCTATTCTCGACTTTTTCACTAAGGTCTTTCAACAACCACTAGACATGACTGAATTTACACCTACTTGGGGATTTCATGCTATTTGGCACATTTCACTCACTAAGGCATCTTATCAAACACTAGGTATGCATGGATTAGCTCACAATTTGGAGTTTTACATTGAACATACTATAATGGCTCTTATGCTTCACCTAAGTTCTTTATCAAACCTATGGGGAACATTCTT